>UXGD01000062.1:0-122005 GCA_900474315.1 Torymus auratus
ATACAAGCCAAATTCGATTGTTTGCATATAAAGTCCTCATGAAATTAAGCGTTAATAAAAAATTTTTTTATTTTTAGATACATTCAAAAATAATTTTCAATGTACGCAGTTTTAGAATCCTTTTTTTTTTGTATTCTTAATTCTCAAATTTATATATCTTATAGTTGTAAAATATTCATTAAAACGAAAAAAATCATTTTTTGCCGTCGAGATGAACGTCGAATCCACCGCAAGAAATATTGGCTTAGGTGCAAAAGGGGACTTGGTAAAAGCTCTTTATATAGAAGCACGTACACGGACGCGCGCGACCCATTGAAAAAATAAGCGCGCCTACATTAACTGTTCTCTACATAGTACACATGTACAACAAGGGCGTGTACGTACAGTACTAATTGTCTAGACTTTTTGTCGACAAAAAGCCTTTTCTACTCAAAATGAATTTCGAACAATACATTTTCTTAAACAATGAGGTTTTTGATTCTCGATTTGTTTGCAAATGGGTACGAAAAACTATTAACTTTTCATTTAGAAATATATCATCGAATAAACAGTATATATGAAAATCCTGCGTATTATTTTCTCGATAAAAAATATGATAAGTAGAGTAGTTTTGATATTTCAATAATTTATTATGCTCTTTAATATAATGTTACATAAGTGTATGTCGATGTGCTTTGTATATGTATAATTGCTACCTATAGGCAAATTATCTTTATCGATTACAATGACCCTAATTTGTTTCCTATTCATCAATTTTTCGCACTTTAGCTTGATATTAGACGCTACTCATATATCATTAACCTTGAAAGGTGAGCACGGAAATTCCTTCGAAGCGCTAATACTCTCACATTACAATTTTACGTACAGACTTTACGCATTGCTTTAATATTACCAAGGAAGGATATATTAATCAAAACGTGAAGTTCATAAGCATTTCGCCTTCACACGTACGACCCAACTAAGACATATTATCGTCTAAAATCTTTGGGCTGTATGAAAATGATGGCAGGCGTCAAAAGCGATTCAGCATTAAAAATAGAACGTAAAATGAAGATTTATGCTGCTTATCGACAAAATCATCTTCGTTTAACACCAGTTATGTAATTTTTTGCCAACAGAATTACAATGAACCAAGTATACTATTTATACACGCGCACGTTCAAAAAGCTCTGTTGTTTTACCGCCAGCGCGAAAATCTCGTCGAACGCACTGCGACTCGCTCGGCAATTAGTTAAAATTACTGGAAACGCGCAGATAAAAAGCCCATAAAGAAAAACTCGTCGAACCAAAACAAACTGTATACCTACGTTCGACAACTTTTTTGTCCCACCTCTCGTCGCCGCGAAGCTTTATAGCAAGCCCGTGAGTCGCGGGAACGAGCGTATAAGGGGCTAAAAACAGAGGCGCGCTCCCCCCTGCTCATACTACTCTCACATAGGCATCTCACCTACACTACCAGTACATGCAATTGCACGTAATAGCGCACAGCAAAAGTGTACGTGCTAGTATAGGTATAAGTAGTAGCGCGTCCCACCGCGCGCGCGACGTACATACACCGCACATGCGCGTGCTATCTCTCTCCGTGACATAACATTCGCGGGCGCGCGATCGTTCCGTCGTGTGTGTTGCTCTGCGCCTCCTCTGCCAAACGCGCGCGCGCGCATCACACAGAGTGTCAGAAGAGACGCACGCGCTCTCGCATAGAATTTTTTTTTCTCCTCTGTTCTTATTCGCGCCGCCGCAGCTCCGCGCAAAACAAAGCCTCCTGTGGCAGGTCACCGAGAGAGAAAAAAAAATTAGCACAGTGCGAATTGGTCTGTCGCTCGGTGAAGACGACGTGAAAATTTACGCGCCGCGCGTAAAAAAAGCTCGGAAGCAGTGTTATAGTCTGCGCGCAGCTAAGTACAACTCCGAAACTGGGTTTCGAACGCATGCGGGCACTGGGACAGCGATGGGCGATACATCAGTGCTGATCGCGAGATCTATATACCACCAGCAGCAGCAACAGCAGCAACAGTGCAGTAGTAGTAGCAACAGGACATAAAGCGAGGGAAAAGCTCACCGTCAGAGTGTGCTTCTATAGTGTATAGGAGGAAGTGAAAGCGCCTTGGCCTTTGGTCGTGCGCATATATAGCGTGATTGTACACACGCCGCGCTATATAGCAAAAAATAGCTAGGCTCTCCCTTGCACGAGCGCCGTGAGGGGTGGCACGAAGTGTAGTGTAGTATATACATATATATACCAGAAGGGGGTTGGCGCGGAGAAAGGAAAATAGTGCCATGCGGAGAAGTCGAAGATGAAGGCTGCCGGCAAAAGGAAAATCAATAATCTATCCGTGTTCAGGCCGCGCACGAGGAGCGACGACAACTCGGAGCTCTCGCTGGACATCGTCCTGAGCGCGCGCAAGACCGGCAAGCTATCGCTCACGTCGAGGGGACTATCGTCAGGTGGGATTTGAATTTTTCATATGATGATAAAGCTCTCTCTCTCTCTCTCGACCTACACACACCTTATGTTGTGTATAGTGTCTATGTGTATTGCGTGCGTGACGAGTTGAAGGGGGGCCGCTGCGAATGTTGTTGGGGGAAGAAAAGATAAGCGAAATGTGGCGTGCAGACTAGTTGTATTTTTTTGCGTTCACTTTAGTTTTTTTTGGAGTACTTAATGGGATTGAGATTTTTATCTTGTTCGAAGATTGCTCCGTCGAGCTTTTCTCCGATTTGTCGAAATGAAAAACATGAAGGATATGTCATTTTATACTTTGAATAATGTGACAGTAATCGAGTGTAAACAATGAGCTTCGTTGCATGCGGAATAAACGCTGTGAGCATGACTTGCAGAGTATTATTTTTATCCTGTTAGCGATACCTGTTTTTTTACGAAATAATTGAATAAATGACGCAGGATAATGAGACTTACAAGTTATTTTTTAGATTGCATAAAATAATAATTCGTTGGATTATATATCTTTTTAAGTATGCTACTTTGACAATATTTAATAGATAAATATTTAATTGAGAACAGTACATCAATAGATTTACGAATTTTCGAAAACAAGAAGTAATAATAATAATATGAACGGTAATTAAAAACGTATCTGTTTTCGCTGAATTCATTCATACGTAAAATGAGTAAGTAAAACGCGTTGGCAAATTGGTAAAGTTCGAGCGAGATATAAATATTTTTAATGTCAATGTTATGATTGGGCTGCTGGCCAAAAACTGTCTGGAAATCAGCGAGTTGGGACATTTGTACTTCAAAAGTTCCTCCAAGGCTCAGGCTTTTTCGTTATGTTGTATAGCACCTCTCGGGGAAACTATTATTAGCTACACCTGAGTTGGAAATAAGTTCTGCGCGTCGCTTATTTTTTTGCTCTTAAAATACATGATGTTATTGAAACCGACGCCTGTATACTATCTTTTTTTAACTTGTTCATTGACACTTTGAAATCTTCACTGGCTTGCCCTTACAAACAATATGTAGGTTATTGATTTTGCTGATAAAGTTTTTGCTCTTAAACTCGCAATTATTATATAAAATATGGCTCATATATTAAAATTACTTCTCGTTTAAATTTTTCTACATTTTCACATACACTTTTTGCAATTTATTTATCATAATTAATATTAATATATCAAATTAAAAAGTTAGAGTGTCATCGTCGTTTTATATAGGCTGCTCCAAAATTTATCTATCAGGTGTATTGACGGAGAAATGAAAACTCTTACTTAACATCGATACTATCCCGGTTAGGTATAAGCTGTAATCAAGTTTCCATATATGAAATGTGAAATAAAACGAGATCAGATTGCACATATTTGCCGAGGGGTCGACAAATCCTGTAATCAGATTATATCAATTTCAGCTCTATTTAAAGCCAACGAACGATAAAGTTAACATTAGTTTAATTGATTTTGTCAACAGCAGGATGTTTATTTACGTGTTTACGATTAGTGAAACTAATTGTATATAATTTTGAATTTGTCGAATAACGAATAACATTCATTTCTTGCAGTACCTGATAGAGTATGGACTATAAACGAGTTAACTGAGGAAGAACTGAAAGATTTGCAAGTTGACCTCCGTAATGCCGACAATCAGAACAAATGGTGGGAATACGAACCGCTGAAGTCATTGGATTTAAGTTCCAACAGTTTGACCAAATTGAGCGAAGATGTGAAGTATCTTGGGGATTTAGTCAATCTAGATGTACGTGATGCTCGCTAACATCCTTTTACAGTATCCATAAATTTTCACAACCTCTCTACTTTTACTTTATCTAACGCAAAAATACAGTATTTAAATGGTCTTCTATTTACTCCAATGCACCCAAATGTTTATGCGTTTATTAACGAAAAATTGTTTTTAATCTCCTGTTGCAGTTACACGATAATTTATTGGAATCCTTACCGGAGGAAACCGGGTCTTTAACCAAGTTAAGAAAACTAAATTTATCCTCGAATAAATTAAAATCCCTACCGGGCAAGTTTTTCAGTCTACCGGAGCTACGATGTCTGGACTTAAAAAGCAATTTGCTCAAAGAATTGAGTCCTGCGATTGGAGACTTGGTGATGCTCGAATACCTGGTATGGCTCTCTTATAAGTTGATTGCGAAATTGCACTATTTTTTTCGAATTCCGTTAATCTAGAGATAAAAAATATTTCGATTTCAGAACTTATCATCCAATCAACTGACGAGTCTATCCGCTGGATTAGGGTATTTGGTTCGTTTAATCGCTCTAGATTTAAGCCACAATAAATTAAAGGAACTTCCACCGGATGTGATGAGCATGAGAGGTTTGTCCGACTTTTTTCATTGTACTTCGCAAGGTCAACCGAGCCAATTTTAACCTTTTCATATTGTAATAACGCGTTTGAATTTCATTAGTATTCTTACGTGAACTTCCTATTTTTAAATTTCACACGGAACTATTTTTACAATCGAGTACATAACTAGAATACTAGAATACTATGCGTACGATTCATTTATAAGTGCTTGAAATGGGTAAACTTATTATTTTATATAGCAACTTCTGAACAATCCTTATAATCACTACTAAAAAAAAATAAGAAGATTGTGTTTTTGTACAATTATTTTCATCAATTCTCGAATCACGCCATACTACAATAGTAGCACAGTACAATACAGCCTAACAATTAATATGAATTTCTTTTTAGCTTTAAAAAGGCTGGATGTGAGTAACAATCGTTTAGAAATAATTCATCCGCTCGGAGAGCTACGAAAAATTGAGAGGCTCGATTTTCACATGAACATCCTGTCAAGCTTTCCGGACGTTAGCGGTTGCACTTCGCTGCACGAACTCTACCTCTCTCATAACAGTATTACTGAAATAGATGTAAATTGTTTGGAAAGTTTGGGCCAATTGAAGATTTTAAACTTAAGTAATAACGAGATAGAAAAAATACCCGAGGAAATTATTCAGTTAATCAATGTCGAACAGTTAGATTTATCTAATAACAATATTTCTGAGTGAGTATTTAAGTATTAGTCGCATATTTGTATAAAAATTTAACTCCCATTCGGAAAAATTTATTAGATTCATCTTAATGAGTTTGGGAAGCGTCTAATTATGTAAACGAAATGCGGTAATAATGTAATGCAAATTATTTCTTTTCGTAGGATTCCGAATTGTGTAGGTGTGATGCCAAATCTATTAAATTTCACAATCGATGGGAACAAAGTAAAGAATGTGCGTCAGGACATTGTTAGGTGCGGGACGCCGCGCATCATGAAGCATCTGCGACAAACTATCAATCCATCGAATATAGAGACGATGAACTCACCTCTGAGGGTGTGCAGCGCAAATAGCTTTCCTGATAAGTAAGTTTTATAAAATTTTATTAGCAGTGTACTTAACAAAAAATTGTTCGAATAACACAATAAAATATGTTGTACGGTGAATAAATTTTCTAGATACACTATGAGGAATGCTAAATTGCTGAGCCTCGTCGGCCAAAATCTCGCGGCGGTGCCCGACGAAATCTTCGAAAATGCCAAAGAAGCTGAAGTGACCTGCGTAGATTTAAGTAGGAATAAGCTAACGGAGCTGACGGACACAATGTCGAAGGTGACGACTATATCGGACCTCAAGCTATCGTACAATCTGCTCACGGAACTTCCGGACTGGCTGGGAGAAAGTCTCAGTAGACTCCAGTACCTGGACTTGAGCAAGAATCTATTGTCTTCGCTGCCGGAGAGCATGAACTGTTTACAGTTCTTGATCGAGATAAATATTTCTTTTAACAAGTGCGTAAAACCGCGACTTTTTTTTGTCTTAAACTTTCTAAAATCAAGACCAGGTTTCGAAATATAATTGAATGATTATATGTTAATGTTTGCAGATTCGAAGAATTGCCAGAATGTATATACGAGATTCCAAATTTGGAAATACTAATTGCAAACGACAATAAAATGTCGTCTATCAATGTGCCAGCGTTGAGCAAGCTCAAGCGGCTCGCGAATCTAGATCTGTCTAACAATAATATTGGATATGTTCCACCAGAACTTGGAAACCTGAAGAATTTAAGGTAGCTACTTAATACGTTCGTCCGTTGGGCGATGGATAATGTTTCTCAGTTAGACTCGTTGCGTAACAAATAATCTAGTTCACAACAGCAATATAATGTATCGTTTAACAAATGATGATATTCACCAAAATACAGTTATAGTAATAAATTTTCATATACTCATGTAATCGATCACAAAATATTCATTGTGCTTGTATGAGTTTTCTTTTCATTTCATTATATTAATTTGTAAATATAATTTAGAAGTTATAATTATTATTTTGCTTCAGTAACTTACACTTTCATTCTTATTCATTAATTTTTATTTACTTTCATAGGAGAATGCTTTCTTAAGTTTGTTACAGAAATTTGTTTATGCATTAATTTTTGTTCATAATCTCATCTGAATCTTAAAATTGCATAAGCACTATCAATGAAATCGCAAAAGAATCATTTGCTTCTGCATTCACTGCTTCTCAAATCGTAACTCGAGAGCGACTTTTATCGCAGAGGTAAGAATGTGTGTGCTTCAAACTACATTATAGCCATGCCCTCGCCAAAATCATTCTTGAATACTTTTGCCAATGAATACTCGGCATAGTTAATGTTTATGAAGCTATTTTCCCTATGTTTTGAAAATTAATTAACTTGCATTAATAATTAGAAAGATGTGAACGTCTTTAGAAACTACATGTTTAATGATTAAAGTATATGTAAAATAATTAACAAAATAATTAACGCTATTTTTCAGCATGCTGTCATTAAGTGGGAATTCTTTTAAACAACCAAGACAAGCAACACTGATGAAGGGAACAGACGAAGTTTTAGCTTATCTTCGCAATCGAATTCCTGTACAGTAAAAATTTACTTCGATTTCATTACAAATGAAGTACAAAATGATTTGCATCACAGCAGTTTATATATACATATAACTGAATATATACATATTTATTTAATTTTCATATATATAATTAATATTTATTCATTTAAAAATTGCTTTAAATATTTTAATGCTATAGTAATTAAAGAACAAATTTAGGCACAAAAATATCTAATATAAATCTAATTCTCTTCAAGATATTTTTTTAAGTTTGAATATCATTGGTTAAACTAAAAGATGATATATCTTAGACATAGATAATTTTACAAATAAAAAATTATTTAAAAATTTTTAAACAGCAGACATAATCGAAATAAAAACAAGAAGTGCAATTCAAATTTATTGTGAAAAAGAAACATTGTGAGTTTGTTACCATGTTTTATAAATTGTATAGTTATATAGTATTTATTTAAAGTTTAAAAGTAACTCTAATGTGTATATGTTTGTATGCCTTCGAATGTGTATGAGAGAGATTGCCTGTTATATGTTATTACTGTGTCAAACCCTTTACAAACGAATAATATATTATAGAAAGTTATTTTGAAATCTTCATGCAAAGAGAAATTGTAACAATATCAAGTCATGTAAATAAAAAAATATATCACACTGAATCAAATGATGTTTCTTTGTAATTCAAACATATATTTTACGATCACTTAAACATTTTTTTAAAATTATTATAAACAAACCAAAATCGTTTTAACTTTTATAGTGATAAGTACATTAACAAAAACTTTATATACAAGGAATATTTTAAATAGTCTAAAAGTTATCATTAAAATAGAAATATTTTTTTATTAGCTAAATTATATTTATATACAGAATTAATCCCAATACTTAATTTTTCCGTCCCAACCTGCTGTTGCAAGTCTCGAAGGCTCATGAGGATGCCATAACGTAGAAATACAGACATTATCGTGAGCTTTCCATTTTTTATAAAGTTTCGTCGTTTTCCAATCCCAAATATAACATTTACCGTCTGCATCTCCGGATACAAGATAGCTGAAAATCAAATTTTTAATTAAAATACTTTATTTATTTTAATAAAGGTACAGTTTCGTACCGACTCAACACAAGTTTTAATTTGCATACCTCATATCAGGAGAAAAATCCAAACCACAGGCATATCCAGCAACCATATGTCCAGTAAAAGTTTTCTTACGATTCATTTTAAATCGATTCAATGCTGAAAATATAACTATTTTATTGTCCATACTCTGACAAGCTAACCATTTTTGATTAGGTGATAAAGTCACAGCTGGCATTGAGTGCATTGTGGGATCTGCTATATATTTCATATCTACTGGTATATCCCTGTTCAAAACATAATAAAATAAATATTATTAAAATTGTAATAAAGTATAATTGAAATTTAATTAAAATATAGAAGAAAATATTTTACCATTCCCACACTCGCAAGCTTTTGTCATCAGATGTCGTCACAAATCGTCGATTTTCATCAACGAAAGTAATTGTATTGACTGCACCCAAATGTCTGTCATACTCTTGAATAATTTCTCCACTTCGTATATCCCACTGAAAATTATAAAATAAAGTTTTGAACTCTGTTCGAATTTATATATTTTTAATATTTTTCGTTATATAAAAACTTACGCAAATAATTTTTTTATCACTTGTTCCAGCAACAAAGAGATGTTGTTTATCTGGATCGGGATTGAATTTTGCACAATATGGAACTTTACGACTCGTAAATCTATTTATACAGGCTCCAGTCTCAGTGTCCCATAATTTAACATAACGATCATAACCAGCAGATAAAAATCTTTTACCATCATTGTCAAAACTTATATCTCTAACAGCTTGTCTATGACCATAGTATGTTCGAACACATCTCCTTTCTTTGTACACTTCCCATAACTATATTTAAAAAAAAAATATTAATAAATTATATCATTTTGAATGAGTTGGAGGATAAAAGTGTGTGAGTCAATTAAAGAAATTATTACTTTAACCCTGCAGTCCATACTGCAAGATAATAACAGATGTGCAGTAACAGGAAACCATCTGAGCTGCGAAATTCCTTTTGTGTGGCCTTCCCATGTATGGATTTGAGCTTTTGGTAGAAAACACCTTTCAGGTGGTGAATCTGACCTCAAATTGACTCCAACATCTTGTGGAGCATGTAAGAATGATCTTCCTTGATAGTCAACACTATCTTTAACTGAAAAAAAAAAAAAAAAAAAAAATTCATTACATTAGTTGTCACAGTGAATGAATAGATTGAATGGGTACTATAAATAAAATAAGATAATGAAAGTAGAGTACTCACTGTGTAAGACAGTCTTTTCTTCAAGAGGCTTATCGTCTGTTTGTTTTCCTCTTTTATTTCTTTTAGCTAAAATTTCTTCTAGCTCAGCAGCTTCTTCTTCGTTAGGCTTGATAATACGTCTTTCATCTACAAATCCACCCCATGGTCCCAAAAATCCAGTAATATCTGTTGGATCATCATTTTTATTCCTTTTCCGTTTATCAGATGGTCGCATCACTGTAGTTTCAAATACTGTCTTTGCACCAGTTGCTTCTGCTGCTTCAATTGCTCCTATTAATACTTTTCCTTCCTCTGCACTTCCATCAATTGTTGGATCCAAAGCATAACCTTTAAAATTAGAATAAAAATTTAGAATATAAGTAATTGGTCTCATAAAAACAGTTACATCTATTATTTATATTAATAAAACTAACCATAACTGACAAACGTTCGTCTTTGATTCTCAAACTGAAACTCGCTCAGATGGGCTTTCTCAACATATCCAGATAATGTATTTTTTAAAGCTCGTTGTTGTTGGGTCTTGAAAGGATTTTCAGGACCTACTTCGGGAGCAAAAAGCTCATCAAACTTTGGGTTAAACACCAGCTCTTTCGTTGTAGAATCTATATGTTTCACACATAATTCTGTACCCTGTAATTATGGTTTTCACATAAATAAATTTTGTACTATTTAATTATTAGGTTACAAATTAACATTGTTAAACTATTAAATGATAGTGACTCACCGTTGCTACCACTTCTGGTGCAGAACAAACTTTTAGTGCTAAAGTAGTACCCATTTTTGTTGGAGGAAAATCAGGAAGATCTTTTGAGTCATTGTTTGATACTTCATTTTCAATTTTTACTTTAGATTCTGATTTTTCAACTTTTTCGGTATCATCTTCACTATTATTGTCGTCACTACTGCCATAACCTCGTAATGCATCCATTTTTCTTCATAAATTTTGTCAAAGCTTACACCATCAGATTACTGTACTTCTATACTAATTATCATAATTGAAAATTGTTTTGATTATCTTAAATTAAATAAATAAACAACACTAAACTTTCTTGAGTTTGTTTATACTACGTTTACTCGTAAAGGAAAAGTAGGATTTACGCCGCAAATGGTATAACGTACAACAATGAACCTAACCTTAACACGTTTTTCACATGGTATCATGGAATATAGATTTCGCTGTTTTATCGACTGCTCCTCTAAAAACTAAAAACACGATTGTACTTTCACCTTTATAAAAATGACGTGTCAGTACACAAATACAATGCAACGCAAATACGCAACAATCCCAATTCCCACAACTCCACAAGCTCGCATCCACGAATGAAGGGAGTATCTACACTGGGGGGTGCATCATTATGGAGCGCGTCATCAGGTGCGCGTCCCCGACCAATGACAGCTTGACTTCAGCGGACTGGATACTCCTTCCTTCGGTTCCTTCTACTCGATTCCGCTCGAGTCAAGCCCCTATGACCTATGGTTGGTCGAATTACTCGACTCGAGTAGGCCTAGGCTTAGGCACTGGCACATCAACGATTCAACACACACACATGCAGTCACACGAGAAAGAATTTTCGATTCGGATCCTGCCATCAAAATTGACAACGAAGCAGAACTACGGCAGAGTTTTAGATCTGATAATCATTGATGATGTCTTCCTTAAAAAAAACTAGTCTGCTTAGTGCAATTTTAGTATTACTTATTATTCATTATGTCGAGGGAGGAAACAAATACTCGAAAGAGGCAAATAAAGCAAAAAGTAAAACGGAGTTTTCGCAACCAACGCATATAAAGGAATTGAGAGAACTAGACAAACCTTTTCGTATGCACAAACTTAATTTAGTTTGGACTAAAGCAAAACACGTGAGTTTTATACTTATAAGAATTAAAATAAATTTTCCTTGCATTGTACAAATATTTAACTAATTTATTTATTTCTATTTATTTTTGTTTGTTTTTAGAGATTGACAGATCCCAAGCTGCAATCATTGTTCAGTGATTTGAGAATTCATGATAAAGAGGAAATAGCTTTTAAGCATATGAAGTCTGATGGAAAAGATGAAACTGGTTTAGAGGAGGCTAGACTTCGTAAGAAACTTATAGGTAATATAAATTCTTTTTATTTTTAAATTTTGGGAATTAACAGTAAATATTAATTGAGATTATGATTAACTTATTAGGTATTATGAGTACTTATGATTTACTGGAACATTTTGAAGAAGTTGATTCTCAAGCAATGAGAAGACCTAAACCATATAAAGATAACAACAATTATGTAGCTAAGGAAGTATTTAGGGATAAGAGACTGAACAAATTATGGGCTAAAGCTGAAAGAGGTGGTTTCTCACGTAAGTATTTTGTTTTTTTCAATAATTGTAAAGTGGAACTAAAAGATTTCAAATAAATAGTTGAATAAATTTTCAGATGAAGAGTTGGAAGCATTAAAAGAAGAATTTAGTCACCATCAAGACAAAATAGATGAATATATGAGTCTCTTATCAGAAATTGAAGCTGGAGATCCAGAGAAACATGAGAGTAAGTATTTTTAACACTGGATGCTATTTAAAACTTCCTTCTCAAAATATCTAATGTATCTTTTAACTGAAAATAGACAGCATCCATGAGAAACCGGAGAGTTGGAACACCTTAGAAAATGAAGAAGAAATAAGCAATGATGTTCCAGGAAAAAAGAAAGACTACTTATCTAAAACTAATTTGCTAAAGTAATAAAATTATACTCTTTATTTTTAGACTGTTATATTATGAAAAATATAAATTTTTTCTATTTGTCAGGGTGAAACATTTAGATGTAAGGAGTGGATATGATCACTTAGAGGGAATAACTGGAAAAGGTCCACAATATAAAGAATTTGTAGAACCTAAAGTTCAAGGACTTTGGAGGATGGCTCAAGAAGCTCAATTCACATCTCAAGAACTGGCGTCATTGAAAGTAAAAAATAATTCGTATTTGTAAAAATTTAATAATTTAACTTTCATATTTTTAAAAAATTCTGAATCATCTAATTTTTAGGAAGAACTTTTTCATTACGAGACAAGATTATTGAAACTACGTCATCTTCATACCGAAGCAGCATTGGAAGCAGCAAGAAAAGGAAAAGATTATGTTGCAAATGCAACACAAGATACTCATATTAAAAAACATGCAAGAAATGTTGAAAAACTACATAAAGATATCGAAGCCAAAATTTTGGAAAAACATATTGAACTCTAAAACTTACCTTCAAAATATATTTTCATACGAAAGATTTTTTAAATTTTATTTTATATTTTTTGTACAAAAATAATTTGTAAGTTGCTTACGTGAAAAGTATTTTAGCTTTTTGCTATACCTTTTTGAATTTTTGAATATTATATTTTATACATATTTATAAAGTTTTAAAAAACACTCTTACCATTTTGACGTGATAAGAAAATAAGAAAGTAATAAGTTTGTAATATAACTACAGTTTATAAAATATATTTGTTGATTTCATAGATTATTTTGTTATTTTATTTAATTCCTTAAATCATATACTAAAAAAAAAAGTTAAGTAGGTATTAATATTTATAAGTTTTGACAAATTAAATTTTCGACAGTTTAATTTTTGTTTTCTTATGAATTTAATATTTTTAATTATATTATTTATTGAATAATATAATTTCTTTTTATTATGTAAATAGTAATACAATTTAATTTGTATAATTATGAAAGAATTAATTGCAATGTAGCATTTTAGATTGACTTATAAATATTTTTATATATAATTTAGTTAATAATTTTTAAAATGAATATGATTTTCTAACATTTAAGATACATCCCAATAATAATTTATTCAATAGTCGAAGTAATTAAATATATACATGTAGGTATATATACCATTTTATTTCAAACACATTGTTACTAAGTTATATCAATATTTCCTTAGCAACATAGGTTTGTTTTTATCAGTCTTAAAGAATGTAATATGGATATAATGAGAGAATAAGAATAGTGTAATAAAATAATATATGAAATTTTTTATTAAGTAAATTTATAATTTTCCTGTGTTCAAATAAGTATAAAAAAAATTATAATCATGGCTACAGCAATGCCAGAAAGAATGATTCCTTCAATGGATACATTAGTAAAATATGATAACCCCATGTTGGTTACCACGCGACCAGAGAAGGTGTTTATTTATAAAATTTGGGTTATTGCATATTGACGTGATATAATTTCATAAATTTTTTTTAATTTTAGACAAAAGAGCCATCCACAAGTAAGACAGGTAGTTCGGCTTGTAAAGTACAAACCACTTTAACACCTGCTGAGGTTCGAAAAGAAACTATTGAAATATTAAATGGAATACTACCTCCAAAAGAATGGGAAGAAGATGGTCAAATTTGGAAACAACAGGTTGTAAATATATTTTATTTAATTGCAAAATAGATATTAAACAAAATTTTATTATTAGATTTCAAGTACACCAGCAACTCGATTAGATGTTATCAATTTGCAAGAGCAATTAGATATGAGATTGCAACAAAGACAAGCAAGAGAAACTGGAATCTGCCCAGTTCGAAGAGAACTTTATACACAATGTTTCGGTAAACATATTATTTTTATATAATTCACAAAAATAAACTTTCTTTTGCTTTATTGTATTAAAGCATTACAAAGCTTTGTTTATATTATTAAGTTAACCAAATAGGTATGTTAGTTGAATAACACTACACTGTCATGTCTAGATGAAATCATACGACAAGTCACAGTCAACTGTGCAGAACGTGGTTTACTTTTACTTCGAATTAGAGATGAGATCCAAATGACAATGGCTGCTTATCAAACTTTATATCAAAGTAGTATAGCTTTTGGAATGCGAAAAGCCCTGCAGGTAAAATTTAAATATTCAATTTGTTACTAATCTTATATTTTGATTCAAACTGTTATATATTGCTATATAAAAAAAAAATAATAATACAATTTAAGGCTGAACAAGGTAAAGAAGAATTAATAGCGGCTGCTCAAAAACTCGAAATAGAAAAAGCTGAACTAGAGAAAAGTGTAGCAGAATTAACACAAAAATTCGAACAAGCCGAACGACGGGCCGCTGAATTACGAGAAGCAGAAGAAAGAAAACACATGGAAGAAATTCAATTTTTGAAAAAAACAAATCAACAATTAAAGGTATTATGTAAATTAATATATGGTAGTTGTACAATTAAATTTAAATATACTTCTCTTTCAGACTCAGCTAGAAGGAATTATTGCTCCAAAAAAATAGTTTTTTTTTTTTTTTAAATTATTTTATACCATTGAAACTGGTATATTTAAATGAAAAAAACTGTAAGCTATTTGATGTTAGAATAAAGATTTAAGCTATAAAAATAAAATACTGATAATAAGCTTTTTTAAGTATAATAGGTATAATAATAAGTAACAAACCCATTATCTTTTAAAATAAATGTATGTTTATCTGCATATTTTTTCCTTACAAATACACATGTGTAGGATTACAAAACGTATAAATATTGCTTAATAAAGAATACAGCTGTTTGTAATAAATATATGTTTTTCGTTCTAAATACTTAAACACTTCTAATTTAACAACAAATTCTTACATCACCGCTCGGATATCAGTCACACATTAAGACTGTGGTGTTGATCGAATTGTAATATAAATCAATATTTTGTATAAAACTTTGCTTTATATTTTTATAGAAAAAGGAAAATTATTTAACTCAGTAGATAAAAGAATCTGCGCGCTTTACATCAACATTACAAGGTAATGAAATTTGTTATTGACAAATAAAATTTATCTCATTAAAATATTAACTCTGTCGTTCTTTCTTGAGATTCGTTCGACAGGCTAGACAATTAACGTTGAAATGTACTGTTGCTTTATAGTTTATAACGGTATCCCTTTGGGCGTATTCCGAAACGCGGAAACTCGGGAACGGAGTTTCGGAACATGATCGTGTTAAATTATCAAGCGTTTGGAGTATGTTACCACATTTATGAAAGTAGATCAACCCTAAATATTTTTAAACCCAAGTAAGTACCTAATATCCAATAAGTATATAAAGCTTGTTTTCGAAACCTCATACCACCGGACGCATAATTTTGAAGTGTTTCCGAATGCCGTACCGCAGTTTCCGCATTTCGGAATACGCCCTTTATGTATCATGTAGAGCGGTTTCTTAAGAAGACCATATATTTTTGTTGGCAAGTATACTTAAATGAATACTTGAAAGATCATTGCCAGAGTGCACTGATATTGAATGGTTTTAACGACATTAACGTATTATTTCCAGTAGATTGAGAAAAATACATAAAAGGACTATCTTACAAATGTAGAGTACAAAAGAAATAAAGTTCTTGATGTGTATTTTCTTTGAGCTATTGGTCCCAAATTGCCAAAGATTGATAAAGCTTATTTACGTTCGGTTGTTGAATTTGAAACAGTACAGTACGTTAATGTCATCATTTAACACAAGAAAGTGAACGAAGAAAATCGAACTTATATACTCATGATTTTCTAACAGTTAAGATAAAATAAATAAAATACTCTAAAACCGCGTGACAATAATCGCGTAAAAAACTTACAATTTTATTAAAAACTTTTTATATATGCTAACTACTCAACTGTAAAACATAATTTACACTTTTATCCATCCTAGCCAATTATGTGATACAAAAACACATAATATAACACCATAAGTTTCTCGTCTACCTAACTAATGACTTTGCAAATAAGTAGTACCGAATTCATTTACGTTAAAAAATAAAATTATTTTGCAGTCCTGCCATAATTTTTTCATAAAAGAACATCTTAATAAACAAGAAACGTGTAAGAATAAAAAGATAGCAACGCGAGGTTATAAAATAACATTTGTAAAATAAGCTTGTAGTAGAAAAGGCCGAAGCTTTTCGAAGCAAACTCTCTCACCTTAATCCCTCAAGCTGACAATAGCAAAATAACTTTACATCTTAGTACGTCTCTTGTTCCTTATCTCTCAACGACATTGTACTACTTGATTAAATTAAGAACAAAATTTGCTGCACGTGGGTGTCACTTATTAAAAATTAAAGAAAAGTCGAGTCATTATATGAACGGATCAACTAGTCGTACATGAATATATATGCCAGAGGCGGGCGCGATACCGACGAAAAAAGGAATGTTTACATCCGATTCGCACTTATCACATATAAACGTATACTTAAAAGTCGAGTAGAAAATACTTTCATTTTGATTTGACAGTTGTTGATCGTCCCACATTAACGCTTCTGGCTTTTCGTTTCTCTCAAAAACACTTATTTAATACGCGCTACATAGATCGTAAATACTTAATGGCAGGATAGAAAGTGTGCACTCTTATTACAAAAAATGGGTTAACACCAGGCACACGCTTTTTCCGCACAGTGGACAGTAGTTAGTATTTAGCTTCCATCGTCGACACATACATCAATTCTCGCTTCTCGCGCGCGCACACTCGTTTACAATGTACCTATGTATATATATATCGGACGTATGTATATAACTTTCGTTCGCTCCAGCGTCGGGAGTGGAGTCGAAGAAAGCGTTACGCAATCAATGATTAAAAAAAATACTCTTCGAAGGGGGGAGGGGGGCGGAATCGCGATTTCATTCCTCATATATAAATATATAATACTCGGTCCATCAGTGGCGGCCCTTTTTGGAGCGCTTTCGCTTCTTCTTTTTGTTGTTGTTGTTGGGCGCCGCGGACGAGCTGCTGTTGACGTTGCTAGAATCCTCCTCGTCGTTCTTGTTCGCGTCGTCATTGCCTTCCGTCGTCGCGTCCGGTGTCCCCGTCGTCTCCTTGCCGGTCTGGTTGTTCACGCCGTCGAACGAATTCTCGCTCTTCTCAATCGTCGGGGTGTCAAGAGCCGAGCTCGAGGGCTCCTCGCTTTCGCTCTCGGCGTCGCTCGCTCCGGTTCCCGTGATGCTCTCTAGTTCTTCATCGGGGTTGCTCAGCTCCAGAGATATGATCTTCTCGCGAAGTGTTTCGACCTATGTTTTTTATTTATTTGATGTAAGTTTATTTGTTGTAAGATTATGGGTGATATTGAAGGCGATTCTACTTAGCAACTAAGGCTCTAAACTCTAAGAATCTTTATTTTACCACAATGTGTAAAACAACTAAAAAATAATTCTACAAGATGACTTAAAAGTCTTTGATTGATTGAAGTCTCTATTGATTCCTTACGTTATGAATCCTCCTGTATTTAATTTGAAGTAGTTTTCAATATATTTGGTAATTGAGCTTAAGTCTAAAATTAAATATGTAAAGTGATCATTTTCACAACTCTAGTTTATTAATTAAATAACAATTTAAACGAAATAAATTTCATAAAAAAATTATAGTACCTATTATTAATAAATTATTAATAAATTGTTAATCCTTTATTTAAAAATTCAAATTGAATAGAAATAGTGGAAGCTCATAAATAAAAATATTACGTGTTTAGAAGCAAATAAAAAGTGCAACAAGTAAATATTATAACTACTCTAATATAGTGTACTTTGCAAAATCTACTATAACAAAAACTATAACAAAAACTCAAAAACAAATTCTCAAATGTAGTAGGGAATAAAGGATTAAAAATATATTAGTTTATGGACTTTCTCGTCATCTTAGAAAAATAAATTAACAATCTATAATATTTGACTAAAACTATTGTGAATTGTGAATTAAAAAAAATGTAACTGGTGATTTAAGTATTAAAGTGACAGGACATTGCGGAAGCGATTAGGTGGTAAATGAATCAACAGGTCATGATAAGTGTGTCATCGTACCGCAGCAATTAGAAGAGATTGTCAGTGTTTGCTGAAAACGCGACATTTCGGTCAAGGCAGTGTGACTTTCATTCCAGGCGATAGTTTCGGAAGCTTGGAATTAAGAATGGCAAAGTTAGCTACCCCACAATCAGATACAAAAACCTTGTTATATATATTTGTTATAGAGTTTTTAGAAAAACGCATGCTTCATGCACAATATGTGATATTTTCTCATTTTCAATATAAGGGTGATATTGGCAGTGTGAAACGCTCGCGAATGTTGTTGTGGTTTTTGTGTTGGAAATGTTCACATATTATGTCACACGTGATGATGGCACACAAAAGATATATACACACTGAAAGTTTTAAAAGGTTGCTCATCAATGCGCTTCTATGAATTGATCTGCCAGAAAAAATTATTTATAACAATAATTTTATAATATTTTATAAATGAACTTGATTCATTTAGAATTTAGTTTCATGTTTGACTAGAAAATAAAGTAAATAATAAATAATAAATTTGATAAAAAAAATTATAAAAAATAAATAAAAAAAAAATTAATAAATTTTCTGACAGAGTACAGTACTTAACTCTTTTTTAAAAAAGCACAAAATTCCATTAGTTTTAATGCAAAATTAGGAATGTAACGATTTATGTAATTATGAGGTAAGTTTAAAATTTATTAATGTTTTTTCTCATGTTCATACGAAAAAATTTAGAGTCAAGACTGTAATTGCTAACTGGCGCTCGACCAACGAAGCTCTACGCCAAAGGCATATGATGGAGCCACGTATATTTACACAAACGGATAATGAAAGAACATAGAAATGGTGAATTCAGAGCAATCCGTGGGAAGAAATTTTTTCTCTAATACAAGGGATAAAATTGTGCGTGATCAGCTGAACAGCAGCAACGTTTTTCGTCAATGGTACCTCGCGCTCGATCAGCTTCTCCACGTATTCGACGGTTCTTACGCGACGCTCGCCGGTCACTTCATCGATGTACTCCTCGGTGCGCCTAGTCACCTTCTCGTCGACTATTATCTCAGACTCGCGCACAGCTTTGGGGGGACCCAACTTGCTGCGCACAGAAAGCTTTGGGAAATCCGCGCTAGACGGCCTTAATGTGGCAAACTGCATTGGTATGTCGGTTTGTTTGTGCGTGTGGATGTTCGACACGGGGCCAAAGACAAATAGAATGAGAAACCGATCACATGTTATTAATTTAGTACATCCCAGAATGATCCATACAAAACAGATGTTAATTTAGTATCATCTATTTTTTTGCAGTCTGTAACTTCGTCTCATAGAGATTTAATTGTATTCTTTTTGTTAGATCAGACACAACAAAACGAAATATTAGTACTGAGAATAAGGGCAGTTAAATCTTTGGATTGAAATTGTGGTTGTTTGTTAATTGAATACCAAAATCGGGAAGACGTCACTGCCTGAAATATTGTGTTTGTGACGTGGCGTGATGGAATGGACTTACCTCTGTAACTTTTTCCACTTCCGGTGCTGGTTCTTTATTGTCTACATTATCCTTCGTGACTTCCGTCTTTGCCGACGTATCCATCATCTCGCTCATTTTTTTTATCACTATCTGCGCTTGCAGAGCGTCCTTAAACAGATACGTTAAGCTTAATAATTATTGTAATTTATAAAAAATATATTTAAATAAAATTTTTTTAAAACCATACTTGTTCGAGAGATTTTAGTCGTGCTTGTCTCCACGCTGCCCTTTTTTCTGCTCTGAGTGCTCTCTGTTCGGCAGGCGTTAAGTGACTTTCATCTTCTTCGTCGGAAAGTAATCCCTAAATTTTTAAATTAGTTTAATTTAAACAATACGTATATGAATTTACTATAAGTTTATATGATGATCTTTACCTCTTGAATCATCCTTTCTTTTAACCGCCGTTCAGCTTTAGCTGTTCTTACTATGTTAGGTACATTTTGGAGCATTGGTATTCCTGTTCGCGAGCTTAGGCGACTACTGCAAAGTTAAAAAAAATATATTAATCCAAGCATACTACAATAATGGTAAAGTTTATTTATTTTCACAAAAACGTACTTTGGTCTTCTATTATCTTGATCTTCTGTGGGATCATCATCATCTAATCCTTCGTTTTCATCGATTTGTGCCCAAGATTTTAATTCATCCCTCGTCAAGGTTGCAATTTTCTTTTCCTCTTCCTGTTTTAGCTTTTCTACTTCATCTTGGCTCAAGAAACTGAAGACTTTATCTGTACAAATTATAAAAAGATATTAGTGCTTCTCCAATATAAGAAGGTCGAAAATAAAAAAAAAGCGAATTTATTTTACCTGGCTTCGGAGATGGTTTCAAATGTTCTTCCATAGCGTTTTCAAACAAACGCTTTCTATCGCTAACAGACATTTTAGCTGGAGCCGGCGTTGGCGATGGTGTTGTTGGCTATACATGAATGTCGTATTGTTATGAAATGATAATTGAAATCCTTAGTTAGAATTTCAAATGTAAAAAATAATATGTGTGCATTTAAATTTAGTTGTATGGATTAGATTTTTTTTAGATAACATGTGCTCAAATTAGTAAACTTAATCAACTAAAAGTACTACAAACTCAAAAAGTGTTAGTTTCTACTGTATTACAAAGTGCAACTGAACTAAAGAAAATTAAACAGCTGATTATTAGTACACGGCCGGAAAGTCCACGGCAATTTGCAACAGGACACGCGCGTGGATAATCCGGCCTGGATAGAACATGCTCGTAGAAAGACCCACCTCAACCTTGGTAAAACCTGGTTGGACAGTGCGTGCGATCTGTCGGTGGTCGCTAAAGTGACCGGGGCTAACAGCGGCTGCGTTATCCGAGCAGCCCTCGCCCGCGCCGTGCACCTCGCCCACGATCGTCATGTCGGGACTGGTCAGCGGCGTCGGGGGCAGCTTGAAACGGGAGGCGGAGTGCAGACTGGGCTGGATGCTCGCCGTAGCCGTGGTCGCGGTGACGTACGTCGGACTGACCCGGTAGCCGGTCGGTTCTCGCAGAAACGAGCTAGAGAACCGACTGCTAACGCTACTAGTGCCACTGGTGCAAGTAGTTGCCGGCGTCTGATATACGTCGTCAACGCTCACGGCTTTGGCGCGGTAGGGGGACGGTAGGGTAGCGAAGCTGATGCCACGCTTCTTCTTCGGAGAGGGTAGGGTTTGAGAGGAGGTCGAGGTGGTAGTAGGAGCGGATAAGAAGGGAG
Organism: Torymus auratus; assembly: GCA_900474315.1. Classification (NCBI taxonomy): domain Eukaryota; kingdom Metazoa; phylum Arthropoda; class Insecta; order Hymenoptera; family Torymidae; genus Torymus; species Torymus auratus. The sequence continues at coordinate 21,704 of UXGD01000062.1, forward strand.
CCTCGGAATGCTGATGCTGATGATGCTGATACTGGCCGGCGGTCACGATGGCGGCCTTGCGCGGCTTAGCGGGGAAAGCGAAGGAGGTCGAGGTCGTCGTCGGAGGCGTCGGACTGTCCACCGAGGTCCCGAAGATGTTGCTGTCCTCCCTCGTGCCAAGCATCATCGGCGCCGCACTACCACCGCTGCTCGGCTGCGTGTGTGTGGTTTTTTTGGCAGCGTTTGCGGTTTTGGGATTTTTGTTTTGCCGAGGTTTCGGAGAGTGCGAGACGGTCAACGACGAAGGCGAGAGGGAAATTAACGAGAAAGAAAGAAAAGAAATGGAAATCATAGTCAGTTGTTAGTTCAGATGTGTGCGTCTGGCGCAGTTTTGTTTGCGAGAGAGTTGTTGTGGATGAGAGGATGATACTTCGTTTGATATATGTTGCGGGTGGATGTGTGGCGAAGCTTGACGCGTCTCTAGATTAAGTAGCTATATAAATTAAAATATCAAATATTAACTAAGCGACTTTCTGTTCATAATTGTTTATAATCTATGAAGCGCTTATCCAGGTGGCAATGATTGTTGGAATTTCATTATTTCAAAATAAAAGAAATTAAATTAGGAACTTAAAGTTTTATACGTGTGAATTGCATCATTAATGAATATTTATGTAAGATAATAACGTATTTTATTTAAAAAAGTATATTATCGTCTACAATAGAAAATGCTGAACATTATATAAACATATTGCATGAAATGAGAAATATTGTAAAATTAAAATTTTGCCATCTGGGTGTAATACTGAGAACAAATGATACTTAAATAAAAACTAAAAAAAGGTGCTAATGTGGTATATAACATACGTATACGCAATTCGGCACTAGCTATATAAATATATTGAGTGCGCAACAACTGGTGTCTGGCGATGTACTTGAAAATCAGATTTATTTTCAACGCTACAATCCATACAAAATCTACACGAGAGTTCCAACGAGAAGTATGATTGAATTTGCTTTTCATTTATGATTATTTTCTTATAACTTTTCGGTGTGCTAAGATGCTTTGCTTTTTCTTTATTGCCCAAAAACGCGTGTAGGACTGTGCGTTTTCTCATATAGTTTTCTATTTTTTTCTTATACGTTGATGTCAGCTCCTTTGTAAAATTACGTCACATCTGTGTACCCTGTACAACAATGCGCGCATGTGTATTTGTGTCTGTGTTTCTGTTATGTACGTGTCATATTTCGACAACGTGTACGTCGTTCTCTTAATTACCCTTCATAATTGTCTAGGAAAATGCACTCGCAGATTCTCTCTAGAGTGAATCGATCACAAGGAACCCTTATTTTTCTCATCTTGCTTCATTATACTTTTTTGTTTTGTATTATACAATAATGCATATACACATTTATGCGTACGCGTGCGCGCGCAGACAACAAATGAGACGTCGAGCTCGTGCGAAAAGTAAAAAACGCTTATTTTTTTTAATAATTATAAACAACGATGGAGCTTAGCCGTCCTTATATATCATAACATCATGATTTGTTTGCTGCAAGAGAATTGCAATCGCTTCGTCGAAGGGGGAGGGAGAAAGAGTCGCTCGTGCCACGAACCCAAGCACTTAACGAAGACGATTTGCACACGATTTGCTTTTGCGTATTTTATCTTTAATGGAACTTGCACGAACGAAATGCATCCTTATGTACGAACAGCTTGATTCTCCTGAGGAAAACAAAGAGGCGAACGTATTTTTTTTCTTCGCGTTTAGATAAATATTCACTCTTATTTCGGTAATTTGTATTTATAATAATATATAAACATCTGGTCCGTTAGAGTTTATGTCAACATATATATATAATATATAACATTTATAGAAAATTTATAGATAATATACAGTATACATTGATTTTATAGTTTTTTTAGTCATCTGTTTCATTTATCAATGATATGAATCAATCTGTAACAGAGAACGTCATTAGAGTCCTTGCAGCTTCAACAGAGAAAAAGACCACTCCAATTTAACCCTAGCACATATCTTTTTTTTTTCTTTTTTTAAACCGTGCTTGACGTCTTTTATTGAGTTGTTTATTATTTTTTACTTTATATTTTATATTTATCTCTTATATTTTATATTTTTCGCGCGATAAAACATTGCACATTGAAAAGGTAAAATTAAGATCATCGAAAAATACAGAGAGAATATGCCCAAAAAACGCGATCAGCGGTGTAAGATTGAGATTTATTTTACTTTTTTTCGTATTTTCTTTAGCTCATCATCAACGCAATTTTTTATAGAGAACAGCATCACATGCTGCCGTCCGACAGTGAATCGCCAGCAAAAGGGCTTCTTAACTCTTTCACATCCAAAACTATACAATTACTTATTTTCTCTTAAAATTAGAAGTATTTTTCGATAATATAAAATGGATGATAGTTAAATAAGAAGTATTCAAGATTGTACCAAGATTCCGTCCATTATACCATTCGTATTTCATTGAGTGATCAATGAATGCATGTAAGACTTTTAATGATAGAAAATTTTTAGTTTTTTTACAAATATGAAATATGCTTAGTCAGTTAATTTAAATAAACATTTATAAAAATTTAAAAATTTGGAAATGAAAGAGTTAATGTTAATGTCGTGATCGACGATTCTAAGGCAACGGTGAGAACCCGCTGACCCGCTATCTTTATTTTCATCCATTTTTACCTTGCATTCGAAAAATAATGACAGACACAACGAACGAATTTTCCGACGATTTTCGCTAAACTTTAAAAAACGCTACGTCTATCACAGAATGATTTCTCGAATATCTTTTGCTTATCCCATTTTAGTCACTCATTCATAACTCATGTTCATCATCATTAGTCTTTACAAGTTTAAACAGAACCAGAGTCACTTTGTAATTTCCAAAATAAATTATTGATCTTGCGGATACGTCATTCGTATTTAAAAATTTAACAATAAAGTTATAAATTCATAACGCTATTTTTATTACGGAGTTGCGCAATTTTCTCCAAAAATATTTATATTTCCAACAATAGATAATGTACATTATATATCTGTTTATAGAGTTTACTCTATAAAATCTCAATAAAATAAAAAGAAAAAAAGTTTCGAATATCATTTGCTAACTTAATAACTAAATAATATTGCTCTCCCGAAAAAGAAATTCAACGATGAATTCAAGCTAAACTTGCATTTTGATTTTAGCCTTAAGCGTCAACGTGACAATAAATCATTTATTTATAGATTTCAAAAGTAGCCCTGTTTCCATAGAAGAAGAAATATCACAATCGCTTGTGATAATTGCTGAGATCTCGCGAGATTTCATTCACAATGAAAATCAAGGAGATCCCATTTCGCATATCGAATGATGATTGTAATGGCAGTATTCCGATAACAAGTGGAGAGTGACGACGGTGAGAACGATACACAAGTCTTGGGTCTCGCAATTGTCGCAGTTGCGTCGACAGTCCGTAACTATATTTTGTTTTTTTTTTTGTTTTTTTTTTTAACGTACACGAACTGCGTCACGGAGGAGGCGAATTCGAACGATTCACTTCTGTTAGAGGGCTGCCAAAGTAGCGTTTTCGCCTTCCATCTTCTGTAAAACACGTGAGAACATGGCTCGTTTCGTTCGATTGGCCGTTTTCGTCGCATGCGTCCACTACAGAGAAAAACACTGACGTTCCATGCGCATATATTGTTTTTACCACATATAGAGAAACTCCAACAAAAACATCAAAAAACATCATAAAGACACCTAGTAGAAGATGGGTGGTGTATGTGAAGGCTTCAAAGAAGAGGAAGAGAGAGAACAACTCGAAATGTTCTGTCCGAGTTTTCCAATACTTTGTACAGTGGTTTAACGTTCAATAACAAAACGAAATTTCGAATTCGAGAAAGAAGTCTTTTGCGCATAGATTTTGGTAATCCATTCGCTACATTAGTGCGAGTTTAAGCAACAGTAGCCCAAATAGATTCTTCTAATATTTAATTGAAGCAAAACTAGTCACAATGTGTCATCAAAATTAGTGCGTGTAGAACTCAAAGCTTGAAATAGAGCTTCAAATTTTTATTTACAATAGACCTTTTGAATAGCAGTATAAAAGAATTATATAACAAGATTTATTAGCTCACAATGTAGCAAATGGGTTATTAAAACATACAACCTCCAAAACTTTCTATATCGGAATATTATTTACGTGAAGAACTTCATGCTATGAAAAGAACGAAGAAGAAAATCATAAAATTAAGCTTATACAGTTTGATGTCGAAAATCCAAGGTTTTAGAGAAAGACGCCATCATCGTCGAATAAAACGATGAAAATGAAACAAGGTTCATGTATACTTGTTACTACGTACACTTATATATGTTGCTGAAAGTAAATTATAATAAGCTTCTACATATTAGATTACACTAAATTACTAGGGTTCTACGGATACTTTGACCATTATGTAGGGGATGGTTGAGTTTTCAGTTGTGTGAGTCATGCATGTAGGTCATGCTTGTAGTTATGATTAATCACTAAAGCTAAGTGCAAATGTATAATATTGAAACTTACCGGGGGAGTCTGTGGGGCTAATGTGTGTTTGCTCATAACGATAGTTGTCGTTTTCAGGTCTTTTGGACCGCCAGGAGATTTTGGAGGTATTGGAGTTGTAGAATCAACTGGACTGTTAGGCTTATTTACTAACGATTCTGCTGCCCTCACAATATCCAGAACCTAAATAATTGTTTATTAGATATTCATTTTAATGATATGTTGTAAAGTGATGGTTCGTAACCGAAATTTAGTAAATTATTTATTCTTTTTTATTCTTTATATATGGTTTTTACTTGACATTTATACCTTTTCGGGCGTTGTTTTTCCTTTGTGTTCCAGTAAAGCTCTTTCTCTTTCTTCCTGTTCCCAAGCAACAAGTTCTGCTTTCATCTCTTGCTCTTGGCGCAGTGTCGCCGCTTCCTCATCGTCTCTATCAAGACTAGAGACACTTTGTGACAAAGATTTTGCGTCGTCAACTGGAATAGTATCTTTTGATTCTTTAGATGATGCCTTAGAATCTTTAGATTCTCTTCCCGAAATTGATAAATTTTGATCAATTTCATTTTTGTCATATCCTTTACACACTACAAGAGTAATTGTATTTCCAGCACTTCGCAAAATGTTCACAGCTTCTTGATGAGTTACACCGAGAAGTGACGTACCATTAACTTCTAATAGTCTCATTCCAACCTGAGAAGAATGATTCATTAAATTAATTATGCTTTTTTATATAAAACACTTTGCGTATTTCAATCATATATTTTCATATTGAAATAAGAAGTATTTACCTTCAATCTGCCATCTCTTTTGGCTGCACCTCCTGAATTAATTTTGGAAATAAAAACTCCTTCATCATTGTGATCAAGGGGATTTCCTTTTTGACCCTTCAATCCTCCTTTGATGTGCATACCCAATTTTTCTCCAGGTTCTTTTACAATTACAAGTTCCTAGAATATTTAATAAATACATCTGATGAGATAATTTGCTTGGTTAATTTAAGTTAACATCACAACAGCCAATTGAATATTTTTGTCAAAAATAAAAATAATGTAATATAATCTAGAAATAAATACAACTAACTACATTACACATGTGCAAACTAAAAATAAAACGTGAATCTACATAAAAGCTGCTTTTAAATACATTTACTAACAATCAAAGAAGTGTTGTGTAATTCAAAACCACAAAGCGATAGTTAAAAGTATAAAAGAGATTCTTTAATAAAGGGAATTTGTACAGGGGTCACACTTTTCGAGAGTACTTACTGTCACAGGGATGTACTCTATATCGACCAGCTTGTGAAATTAAATGATATGCAGTTGCATTAGGCAATGAAACCGCTTTATAAATAGATTGCGATATTGATTGAAGAGATAAAAGACTATGGAATGAAATTTATCGTTTTTACTTGAAAAGAAAAACCAACTATTTTCTCATCTATGAATTTATTCTGACTTTCAGTAAATTGGCATATTATACTAATATTAGTACAGAATCCAAGATTATATAATTATAAAGATTTTATAACTTCAGTATTTGTCTACTTGATCATTTTTATAGAAATAAGTGAATTTAAAAAATGCAATCTTTTCTAATGAAGCCATGCGATTCGTGAAAATTTTTATGAAAGAAAGTGAAGAAATTCTCTGAAATTTTTAATGCAGCATTTCGTCTAAGTATTTTCACTCGAGCATCTGTGCTTTGCTTTAAGCTAATTTGACGAGCGGCAACGTGATTTAATGCTTGTTAAGCTCTACAATTCAAAATAAAAATACCTCTAAAATGATAAGATTGAATGTATACCTGATAATTTTCTGGTAATGGATCGTGCTGAACAGTTAAAATTATCTGATCTCCTGGTTGAAGTAATTTTACCACAGCCTCTTGATGTGTTGCTTTGGTTATATTAGTTCCATTAACCTTTAATATCCTATCACCCATTCGCAACTTTCCTGATTTAGCAGCTATACCGCCAGGAACAACCTGAAATCGTAATGTAAATCACGATAAATTTAATTTATGTGTTACTTAATTAGTTGTAAGAAATGTATAATTTTATAAAACTCTTACATGGGAGATGAAAATTCCCGGTTCCTTTGCTCCAAATGGTGTACAGAAGTGATCAGTTCCGCCAATAATGCTAAAGCCAAGCGATCCCTCTTTTATAAGAACGACATCCTAAACATTAATAACAGCAATTAATATAAATAAAATAAAATATGTATCAGCATATAATCAGACTGTGAACATTCTGCATTAGAAACTCGTGTGGCTCATGAATTACACGAGTTAAGAAATAAACAAATCAATTAAGCATTTGTTGAAAACTGTGGCCAGTTTTAAGGACAGGAATGGTATATATGGACAATGGACAGACACAAACATATATACAGCAATTTACGCATTTTTAGATCTACTGTTGATAAGGAACACCATCCGCCATTCCTTTCTAAGTATATTTACAATTTACTACAAGCAAAAATTTGCAGTGTTTGTGAAAAAATTTACCTTTCAAAACTCGCTTTCACGGCTTCACAAAATTATTACGTAATAGTAGTGCTTTTGAAAGAGTGCGATAGGAAAAGCTTAAGAATTTTTTGTAATTATTATTGAAAATTATTCAGAAATAAATCATTCCTCTATGTTAAGAGTGCTCCGTCCTAAACTAAACAAGCTGAGATGCAAGGCTGTGACAAAAAATTTTATATTTAATTCATTTTTAAAAATTATTGTAAAGAATAATGTAAAGCTACACATTTTAAATCATTCATTATAGAAAAAAGTATTATTAGAACATTTTCGTCATTTCATTCAATTAAAATAAAAATCTAATTCATAGGGCTCTTATTTATTAATGATGAGATTTTGAGAAATCTGATTGATTTGAGATATTTGATAGGTACTGTTACAATAATATTTGTAGTGAAATACTCTTTATTAGTCGAAAACCTTTAAATCAATGAATTTGGGAATGTCAATAAAACCTGGCACACGCATACACATACACTATCCTCTGTTCTAAAGCGTAAAGAAAATCCTTCCTCTCGAGTAATATTGAAGTATTTTGGAGCACTCTAAAAACCTTATATCTCCGTTGAATATTCGTATGTACAAATGAAGAAGCTTGCAAAATGAGTTACGGAACCAACGGGGCGGCACGTACCTCGATTATGACCGGCATCACCAGCTGGTTGTCGGTGACACGCGTCACGACAGTCTCCGTAAGGGTGCTCTTTGTGATGGTTTCCGTAACTTTACCAATACTGGTCGGTGCCGGGGGAAAATTAACGACCCCGTGCAGAACGTCAGGCTGCTTGATCGTCACCGTAACGGTGGGCCCCTTTTGGGAGGAGTCTGGCGAGGGCGAGGAGGTTGATTGGGGTCGGAGGAAGTGAGCGGGGATCATGGCCTGAAATTCCTCGTTGGTGATTGGCTTCGGTACCTGAATGTCTTCTTGAGAATCCGTCGCCATCGTCGCTGGCTTCTCTTCGCCGGGCACAGGCGTGGCTGTCGGCGTTGGCGTCGGAGTTGGAGTTGGCGTTGGCGTTGGCGTCGGTGGTGCCGCGATGGGTGTGTGCACGCTTTGCCGACTGGGTGGCTGTTGCGGGGTGGTCGGCTGTGGTTGGCTGATGCTTTGTCTCGGCGCCGGTTGAGGTGGTGGTGGCGGACTCGCGGCCTCCTTGGCTCTCTCGTCGACGCCGTTCATTTTGGCGATACCATTGACGGGAGGAGCTGGAGGCTCAATTTTCATGGCGGCCGGAGATTTGGCTGTGGGACTGGGCGACAGGATTTTATCGGCGTCGATTGAGCGCCTGTACGCGCTGTAACCGGGACGATTGGCCATGTAACTGTTGGCACTGTAGAGGCCGGTATAGGGCTTGGGTGTGCCGATTACGAGTGGAGACTTTTCGGAGGGCGTTAAATTGGCGGGATTGGCCTGAGATAGAGGTATCTCGCGTTCGACAACTAATCGAACGAACCTCTCTAGACCTGTGAGCAGAGTCACGGCCTGTTCGTGCCGTGCGTCTGTCATATCTACGCCGTTAATCTGTAAAAGCAGACATTTATTATTTATTGAATGTTTTTTTTATTGAAACTGACAAATAAAAATAAAATTTACAACTCACCGATACGACTTTATCGCCAACGCATAATTTTCCGTCTCTCTGTGCCACTCCGCCATCTGTTATTCTCGAAATGAATATAGCATCACTGTTTGGTTTGTACGCAGGCGAGCCCTTGCCCCCGGCAATACTAAAACCTAATCCATTCTGATCTCTGATCAACGTTGTGTGAACTAAGACAGGCACCAGTGGATCTGGAGTCTGTTGTTTGACAGAGGTCAAAGGTTCAGGAATTTTCTTCTGCTGCAAAATAAAAATGAATGTTGAAAAATAAGCTAATTGTTTTAATCGAAAAAATATGGTGTTATATTGGCTTATTAATTTATCAACCTTTATCGACTCATCGGCTTCACCGTTCTCGAGATTATGGGAAAGCGTGGTTGAAGATACATAAGATGTTGCACTGGGAGCTCGGCTAGTGCTCATACTTGAGCAAACCGAGTCTTTTCTCAGAGATGTCTGAATATTTAAACGATCGTTAACCTTTAGTAAGTTACACGATACAGAAAAGCTGCTTTTCCAGCATGCATTTACGAAGCTTGCAAGACAAGATTTACCCGATAAAATTATATTATGCTAATGCGAATATGCAGTAATTTAAAGAATATAACATTTCAAATGTTCCGAAGATAAAGAGAGATAGCAAACAGAAATGATTAAACCTTTCAGTTTGATAAAGCGTTCCCAACCAATAATGCAATTTGAGAATTGAGAAGAGAAGAAAAAGCTCAGAAGTATAAAGGTTCCTTGTAGAGAAAAGTAAGGCACAATAAACACATGCTTTCGTAAATTCCTTTCAAAACAAAAATAAGCATCAATTATGCTCCAAACATTTATGCGCAAAATAAAATATACGGAGAAACATTTATTTGTTAACTATACTTTTTTTATAAGAAAATTTACAATTTTCAGAAATATGTGTAGCAAAATTTCATTTCGCGAAGTAGTAATTTTTATGACTGCTGAATCGAAATATCACAGTATCAAAAAATCATAAAAATTACTATTTAAAAAAGTGAAAATTCTACATGACGAGTTTATCCCAGCACTACTTTGAAAATGGTAAATTTTCTTATAAAAAAACTAATGTTTACAAATAAATTTTTCTCCATGATAAAAATTAATCAACAAGTAAATGATAAAATATGAGCATCTAATCTGAAGTTACTTGTGCCTCACTACCTATGTAGGACACATAGAGCAAACGGTAATTCACACACTAATTTAAAGTAAATTTTAAAAAATAGATTACTAATCATTTCATAACATTAAAAAAATAAAAGCAACTTCAATTAGAAATTTTAATTAACTTTAATAATAACATTAAGTAAGCGCCTCGTGTGCTACATTCACTTTTGTTCCATTATTATTTTAATCAACTAATAATACACTCAAATCAGAAATTGTTTATAGAAAAACCAAAACATTCAACTATATTTATCAATTTGTTTGCCAAGTAATAAAGATAGTATAGTAAACGTCACTCAAAACACAATTCCATAAGAATATTAACAACGCAACGACGAAAAAATGCGATTAAAAACAATGCACATTAATATTAGCGAATGCTCCTTATGCCCCGATATTGCGCATGCCGTGTACGCTTACCTGTTCCGACGGCGGTATGATTCTCGTGACTTCTCTGACAACCACCAGAACGAGAACGCGACCGCAAGCTTTCAAAACTTCAACTGCATCGTAGTGATCTACGTTAACAACTGATATACCGTTAACAGAAAGTACTTTATCGGCTACTTTAAGCCCCGCCAAGTCCGCAGGTCCACCTGTAACCAATTCATTTAATTTTCAAGTGTGAAAATACATTAAAATTTTAACGTGCACTTCATTTTGAATCGAACTTTTAAAAACGTCCAATCAGGACGATCAATCATCATTCGCGCTCTTTATTCCGTCAATTTATTCGATAAGGGTTCGAGTATACCCTTATCACGGACACCGCTTACCTTCCGTCACTCTGGAGATGAAAATGCCCTCGTCGTCGCCTTTGAAGGGTGTGGAACCAATGCCACCGGCTATCGACAGTCCCAGCCCTCCCGTCGTTCGTTCGATATGAATCTCGTACTGCTCCTCGCGAATCTCTATCGACGGCTCCGTATCCGACAGCGCACCTGCAAAAGCACCAGCCACTATTATCAACAACGAGGTTACCACCACTACTACGCGTTTATACGCTCGTGCGCGCGCACAAAACAAACAATCTATATGTAATACAAAGATCGCACGAGAAACGCACTCAAATACGAGACGGGTCGCCTCGCTCTTGGCCTCCTGGTCCTGACGTACATCCTGTAAACTTTCGGCATCTTCGCACCCGGTGTGTATATATATATGTGTATATTGTTTGTATACTCGTAGACGACGATGCGCGTCGCTCGCGCTGCGCGGTACAATTATGAAGACGATATCCGCGATCCGCTGCGCTTGCGCTCGCGCGCTGACTAACTGGGCTATACTGCGGGAAAACAGGTAGGGGCGGGAATGCAGAACGATAAAAGTGATATCTTATCGCATCTATCTCTCGCGCTCGCCTCCCGTCGTCGAATCACATAGCGCGCGTCGCGCTCGCGAACGCCAAAAATAAAAGGAGAAGGAGCGCGCGAGTGCGTTCCACTTTCCACGTATATGCCGTTGCGCAAAAAGAGTGATAAAAGCACCATGTTGAGGCCTAACAGTCGGGGCCCGTGTGCCGTAGTCGAGTCATCAGAGAGGTAGTTTTTAGGATAAAGAGTATATAAAATTAAGAGAAAAAAGGAACCGTACTTTCTACGTTATTCTACTTTTTGACTTTCCAATTTGTTCTCTTATCTTGGCTGAAATAATAGTTTATCTACACAGCGCGCGCGCGAGTATAGTTTCCTGTGTATTACTCATCATTATAGGAAAAGTTGTTCTCCTACTGACCGTGAACCAATTTTTGCTGTAAAATTAAGAGGAAATTTCCGTGCTCAACGGGAGAGAGAAGAAAACGCATAATCACCTTGACTGTGTCCGTCGACATTTTCACTGGACTCGCCATAGGTCGGATACGTGGCCGTTCCCGACGTGGCCGGTGATACCGGCTGTCCCGTTGCCGTCGTCGCCGGCGTCTCCTCGGTTTTCTTCATCAACGCCTGTGGACATTTAAAGGTCACGCTTTTAATTTCCGCCAATTCCCGTTACAAGGCTCTATATGGTTATTTTGTTGTTGTTGCTGTTTCGAGGTATAAAACATTAATGTGAAAAAAGAGAATAAACAAAGTCATCTATAAATATAAATGCATTTCAAATATATAAGCACTATGTATTAAACGAGCTTTGTTAAAGTATAATGTCGCATGTCTATATATCGAAATAAGTCAAAAAAGAAGCCTCCGATGCGCGCATAGTATATGGCACAACTATATAAGTCAACAACAAAAATTAATCGAACTACCTATAGAGACGTACAAGGCAACACCGCCGACTAAAAACATCAAAGTATAGAGAAAAAAATGAATGAGTTAATTCACACACACGCGCGCACACTGAGATAAAACACAGCTAAAGATTTGTAAAAAGATAATTATTGTCGTTGTATAAGTATATAAAAAAAAGCAAAGTTAGATAAAATACATATGTTTGTATAATATATACTTATAATGAAGTATAGAAAATCGGTCATGCTGCAGACAAGAAGCTGTCTCAAAATATTCAAAGACACCATCCACAAGAGCCATAATTGTATGTAAAAATGTAAACGTTAACAACTAGAGAAGACTAATTTAAGTGCAGCAAAGAAGAAATCTAATTGTTTTGTTTAAAGTGTCAAAATTCTATAAGCTAAAAAATTTCTCTGAAGCCACATAAACCTTGAACTTTACCATTGTATTCGCATGCTGCTTAGTGTATCGCTTTCCTTCTACGCTATTGAGCAGATTCAGGACATCGTGAATCGTTACCAGTGAATTCTTAGCTTCAAAAAAAGGAGTAGTATTGCATTTCTATAGGCTACATTTTAAGGATCGACTATTTTTTATTTTTTATTTTTTTTTTACAAAAGCGCACGCAACCTGAATCCGTCAAATCTATTGTAAAAAGCTGCCACATAGAATAGAGTGTATAAAAGTTCAGAGAAATTTTTCCTTGACATATGTATGTAAGAATACAATAAAAGAAACAGTCAGTAAGTATAACAATTAAGTCGATTGACAATTGTTGTCAGAAAAATAAACAAAAATGTAATTAATAATCAGAAACCATTATGGAAATTTTAATTTTTTTTTCAATATAGTTATGGATAGAAATTATTGGTATTAAATAACCTTATAGTATAATATATTATGTAATGAAGATCTGATTGAACTACTTAACTGTAACTTCAATAAATTCTTTGCTACAAAGTGGAAAATTCATTAATTTAACGAAGTTTGTGTAAGTTTATAATCATGACTACCAACTAGACTATCGACAAATAAAGTACATTATTTAGTGCTATGTTGTTCATGACGGAATAATTTACAGTATATTACAGAGTAAAACTCGTGATAGAATTGAAAGGCTCTAACTATACTGAAAAAACTAATTGAAAATGTCCAAACTGTGTGTGTATGTGTGTATAAAACTTGAGCTTTATTCTCAGCTTGCAAGTTTTGCTCTGTTAGACTTTGTCATAAGTTGTCTTTTTTCAGCCAGATAATAAATAAATAAACGTCGAGAGCCCATTATTATTTTTGTTTTGTTTTATTGTTGCTGTGACGAAGAGGAGGAGGAGAAGGAGGAGGGGGGGCTAACCTGAGCGATGATGGAAGCGACCTTTTCCTTGTCGATCGGGCCGTGTATACGTTTGTTTTTCAAGTGGTGAGGGGTGTCCCGGCGGTGAAGCCTGTTCGGCTTGCCGGACTCACCCCCACCCTCGGAATCGCCGTCCTCGATTGCGAAATCGACATGCCTTTGCGTTTCTTCGCCCTCCGACTCCGCATCATCGACCTCATCATCGTCATTGTCATCGTCATTAGACCTAACCCTCGCACCCGTTACCGACTCCATCATCTCCGCGTCCTGTAAACAGGAGCCCACGCTCACATCGCGCACCCGTATATACATCCTGGCTTGCTCGCTAACACACTAAAATTTCCACTCGGCGAGATCCTTGCTTTCTCTATGTCACTATAGGTTCTTTTTTAATTGTATTTTTCTTTCATTTTTTTTTCTTTTTTTTGGGGTTAATACGATTTACTCGCAGAGAGGCGTATCGCAAAGGCGTTTGCAAAGCACACATCAAACATGGGCATCTTTCTTTACTCTAAAGTTTTTGTTCTTTATTTACTTGAAAGCTTGTTTTAGCGAGTAATTAGTACGTTATTAAACCAACACTTATAATCACGCTATGCTGTTTTAAAGATTTTAAAAGTAAAATTAAAAAAATTAATATCCTGTACTTTATCATCAGTAATTAACAAATGTTACTCACGTTATAAGTAAGAAATGAAGTGTACTTATAAATAATTCTCTAGTTTTTAAGTATCAAGCTATATAGCATACATCTTATTACATTTTCTCTAATTTACAATCAAGTACCAGGACTTGAGAAGAAGCATATTCTACAAAAATTTACAGCAGGTGATAAAACATAGTTTCTACAGTGCTATATCATTACGAAGCTACGGTTTTACTCAAACAGGAGAAAACAAAATCAAAAGAGAAAGAGAGTGGGAGGGAACAAAATTTTGCAAGGGTCGTTTAACTCGAGAGTAAGAAGAACGATGTCCATCTTTGAGGAATGATAATCATGACTGTCAGTTTGAAAATTTAGTATCTAGCCAACGAAGCAGCCTGCAGGGGGAATAAGTAGAGAGAGAGAGCGCCCGTTCGCTCGGTCGCGCGCGCGTGCGCGCAGGCACGCGCTGCACTGACGAGCGCACGTGTGCGCCAAGTGACTGATAATCACACTTACACCGATGGCCTCCGGCTTCGTACTCGCAGCAGCAGGTGCGCCGGAACTGCCGTTCGCCTGCGCTTCCGGCTGCGAAGACTTGACGGCGTCGGCCGCCTCCCGCTGAATGAAAGAGTTACTCCGGTCGGCGGCAGAGGCAGCGGCTGCCGCTGCTGCATCCTGCATCATCATCATCATCATCGACGCGTCCGTGGCCTCGACTTTGTCCAGGCCGAACGTTTGCGAGACATCCTGCGTAACAGCATCTCGTTTAAAGTTTAACACGCCGCGTGTGTTGGAGCGGGTAGATTGGAATGACAGGAAGCGCACGCGCGCGCACACACACATATCAACAACGCGGACGCAATCCTACTTTGGCGGATTTGTGTATTTTTTTTACTTTTATTTGGTAAATATCGAACACCGAAGGTGTGTGGAGGTGTGAGAGAGAGAAATAAAAATAAAAAGTGAAAGAATGATTTTGAGTAATACTGACCTGCTCGTCCGCGGACGTAGAACGACTGTCGTTCTTTCCCTTGCTAAAGAGCTTGTGAGCTTTCGCTTTGAGCTCTTTCGGATGAGGAGTGTTCTGTCTCACGAACGGAGTCTGTGGGAAATATGGTTTTACTTATATGGCATGCCTTTTTTTCTCTTCTTCGTTGTTGTTCGTTAGTAAGTTTCTTTCATTAGGGAGGGTTAATCTTTCTTGTTAGCAAAATAAATAAAAAACAGATGGATGTGAAGAAGTTTTCGTACGGTGGTGGTGAGTTATGGGTGGGTGGTTAATATGGGGAAAGATTTTTTTTTCGAAAGATATATATATATATTCATATGTGTATTCAACAGTAGTTAGTGCTTATAAATAGAGTTTAGTAGTATTAGTTACGTGCTGCATATATATAAATATATCTCATGCAATTCTTATACACACGCACAAATAATTATATACCTAAGATATTTATAAAAAAAAGTCTTTCACTACTGTACAAAGGAGCATATCGTATCGTCAGTGCATTACCGTATAACAACTATAACATAAAGATTACGTGGATACACTAGATACCTTTTGACCGTTAATTGCTCACATGGTACCACCGAGGCACCAAGAGAAGAGAAACCGAAATTTAACCTGAAAAATCATTACTATTCTAATTGCCGTAGTTCTCTAATTTTGCAACAATTCGTGCAGGTCTCTATCTTAATAAAAAATAAAAAGAATATGTCTCTAAACAAAAATAATATTCTAATGAATGTCTTAATGGCTAAACATTCTTCTCTCAAAAAAAGCTTACAGCTTTTGCGCGTTATCAACTATTTAAAAAAAAAAAAATCGTGGCATCGCAGTTACCACCTGTATACAATATTATATATAAATGATTGAGCAGAAAGATGGGCGCCGCTGTCAAGGGCGAAAAAACAATTTACAAAATAAAATTTACGAAATAAGTCATTTAGAGGGAGGTAGTGAGTATGCATGAGAATATAACTGAACCTCTATAAACTATGTATATGTAACTCTAAACAAATAAAAACAAGTCTTATTGATGATTAATTAAGAATGATTTCAGTATTGCAATGAAGATACGATACGCGAAAAAGTCTCCCGCAAGACATTTACATCTTCAGAGCTATACACTCAGGCGTGTTAAAAAAAAAAAAAGATCAGTGATATATGATTTTGATAATCCAAAAAAAGTAACTATCGCGCGCTCTCATGAATGCAAGAGTATATAATATAGAAGCAATGGTTGCAGCAACATTAGTAGTAATAGTAGTAGTAGTATAGCAGCGCAGCAGCAGCACAGCGGCAGCTGTGATCGTCATCATCGCACACGTCGCCTGCAATACACGCAGCGCTCTCATATGGTTAACTCGAGCGCCGTGTGTGCCTCTTTTTTCATTCATTATTATATGTGAATTGAGTGACTGAGTGAGCGATCGAGTGAGTGACTGAGTGACTTTGTGAGTGAAAGAGAGAGATAGAGATAGAGAGAGAGACTACTGCTGCGCGATAGAGCCGTACGTGGCGGATCTCTGCATGCAAAGAGTTGCCACCGCCGCGCACAGCCAGGTGATAAAGTACGATAGGGAGCAAGTATTATTAGTGGTAGTATTAGTGGTGATAGTAGTGGTGGTGGGTGTGTTAGTTGGCGCTCGGTTGCCGTCGATTAACAGCGGCAGCAGCAGCAGTAGCGGCAAGCTCACCTCCTTGTCACCCTCGGGCGGCTCGTCCGAAAACTTGACGCTGTGGCTGCGCGACTGCTCGCGCTCGGACCAGCCTTCGTCGTCGCTGCCACTCCCGGCGCCGCCAATCTCGCGCATCTCGCCACCACCTGGCACGCCACCTAGCACCGCGACGTTGTTGTACGGCCCCATGATCATGCCTCCTGGCCTCGAGGTCTCTGTGGGTTAAAAGGTTTAAAGGTGTGTGATATTAGCGCAGCACATTGTTGTTACTGCGAAATGCCGAGCTCTGATTACAGAGCGGTCGTATGACATTTCGCGCTTAAGAATGCCTCGCGTAAAGTTTACAGTTATTGGTATGGTTGGCTGCTATTGTACCGCAATAATTAGAATTTGAACGTTATATTGCGTCGATAAAGAATGTTAAATGATTTCATAAATAAAGGAACAGATAAAATGTCATCCATATTTTACGGTGCTTGAGATGAAACAAGCTTCAAAATAAAAAAATAAAAAAGATATCACGAAGCAGTGTGCAGGTCACTTGAAACCCGATGACGTCAAGACACATTTTATAACGGTATAAAGCCTCTTGTCACTGCATATCAATAACTTAAATCGGTCATATACCTCAAATTAAAAAAAAAAGAAAATAAAAACACAATATTTTACAGTACATCAGAAGTACGTCATCTCAGTGACATTTATCCAAAGACACCTACCATCACCGTGATGATCCAACTGTGGTAGAAGATAACAGGTTAGCACCTCCTGGCCGGTTTCCTCATCAACGTCCGTCTGGAAGGTGAGCATCGGCTGCGCCTGATTCTCGCTCAACCATACCGCCTTCAGGTTCAGATTGATCAGCGAGTAGGGCAGGTACTGCAGCCGGTTACCGGAAACATCGAGCACGTGTAGATCCGTGCAGTTGCCGACTTCCGTCGGAAGATACTGCAGCTTGTTGTCCCGCAGCGACAGCACACCGAGCTTCTTCAAGTTGCCTGTGTCGCGTAATTGAGAGTGACATTGAGAAAACGAGGCAGGAGAGGAGGAAAGTTAATGGTTAATTACTCGACCCCCCAAACGAATTCTTATCAAGTTGAGTGTGTCTGCTGCTTCGGAGTTGTCTGTGCAATTTGTGTTACTTTCAAATAAGTATAGAAGCATTTTTTGTGTTTTTTTTTACAATTTACAAACACGCGTATACGTAGAAAAACAAGACGAAATTTCAAATTGAATGAGTCGTATTGCGTAATTTCAAGTACCCGGTTATGTCAAAACTGGTATAGACTTGTATATAAGCACATAAATTAGATCATCATATTGCGTGTACAAAAAATTAATAAGAGGATTTCTTACGCGGTATACGGTTCAGTGATTGGATGGCTATTGAGCTCACTATTAGTTTTTTTCAAGTTATTAGTCTATAACCGACAAAAAGTTAAACGTGTTTATTGAAAAAGATAATTGATATCGTTTACTCGGTTCAAAGAAGAAATTTAATTTACGCTTGGTCAACGTTTTCATCTTCAAGACCTCTCTCACTTTTTACACCGATACCCGAACAAACAAGTAAAAGCTACTGGCGTTACGTGATTAGGCTTATTCTTGGAAACCGTTGCTTCGTCTACACTTCATACGCAAAAAGCGCCCGCGCGCGCACGTCCATTCTGACGCACAGCACGAATGCTATTTAGAAGAAGAGAAAAAAAAGGTCGTACCAATATCGGTGGGCAGAGACTGCAGGCTATTTCGGTCAACGTTAAGATTGTTGAGATTGACGAGGTTACCTATCGTCACGGGCAACTCGAGCAAAAAGTTCTCTGTGAGTATGAGCTCCTGGAGATTGACGCATTTACCGACGTTTATGTTCAGCACCGACAATCTGTTCTGATCGACTTTCATTATCGTTAGATTCGTCAATTCGCCCAGACCGTCGGGCAGCTTTTCAATTACATTCTGCGAGAGGTGGAGATCCGTGAGAGACGTGAGACCACCGATTTCCTCGGGCAGATCCTCGAGACGGTTCTCAGAGACGTCCAGACAGACGAGAGTCGACAGCTGGCCTATTTCTGGGGGTAAATGTTGCAACTGATTGTGATCCAGCCAGAGTTCCTGTAGCGCTGGCAGCTTGCCTATGTATGGGGGCTGTAAGTTTTTGAGACAAAATACGGTTATTTGAAGGCAGAGTTGAATAAATTCATTAATTTTATTGTTTTCTTTAGGAAGCTGTCAAATTGATGTTTTATAAAATAATAAAAGCTAGTAGATAGGTAGACGTCAAAAAGCTAATACTATAAAATCCGAGAGACTGCATATTCGGAGCGATAATCGGCGTTTGAACTGAATAATCCTCTATTTTTATTTCTTTCAAAGTATATTTATATTCTAAAACATTTTAGAAAGTTCTGATTTATTGATAGTAACCGTTATCAAATATTCAACGCTATATTCAAGCGAACAAATGAAAATAGATTCACACTTTAACAAGAACGTGTTAATTACCAACTTTTCATCAAAACAATCAAGTACAGCCCATTTATTAAATCCTTATAATGCTGACAGATTGCTTAAACGATCTTCTTCCGCGCTGTGTATTATGTACTTTAAAAGAGCTCAAATATTTAACAGTTAACAAAAGTAAACAGACCGATAACGGGAATTACAAAGTTTCGTAATAAATGAAGCAAGCAACGAAATTTCGCTCAGTCGTAGATGCCGAGTCACCTCATCAAGCACGGAATTAACTTGCCAACTTTCGTACATCCTCTTAAAGATAATATCGGGCACGTTACGTTATGGAATATATATTATATACGATGGAACACGAATAACGTTGCCGCGAGCGAATTCCGATCGATAAAACGCACGGGATCGAAAGGAGAAATTACCAATTCTTCGATGTCATTGTCGCCAAGGTCTAGCCTTTCCAACTTTTTCAGATTCGAAAGACTTTCGGGTAATGTCTTGAGCAGGTTTTCCCTCAGCTCCAGTGACTGTAGCGCCTCGAGACTGAAATAGAACGGAACGCCAATGTTTAACAAATTTCTAAAAGCAGCCACGGATATTAATCTAGTTTGATTTCCAGGAGGCGCTGGGGAATTCAGAGCGCCAAGTACTTTTGTTTGAACTGCGTTTATTTTCAGTAATTTTACTAGTTATTATGATTCAATCTCGAATTAGGTGGATCAATAAACTATTATACATTGCAATGGTAGAAATAACAAACAATTGTACTTTGTACTGATAAAAATAACTGTGTAGGATATACGTTGATGTCAAACTAATATGACTGCTCTTTAATAGGCTAATATTGTCTTGGCTATAATTTAAAAACGTGACGAAGCTTTTTTTTCTATTTAGCCAGGCCGCGAGTAGAACAAACAATGACTTACCCTCCGAAATTTGGCGGCAACTGTGACAGCGACATGTCGTTGAGGCCAAGGACTGTCAAATTCTTCAGCTCCACGAACCCGGAAGGGAGCCTGAAAAACGTAATACTTTAAGCTAGTCTTCAACTTTTTTCGAGCACCCTCTCGAGCATGCTACTTTTTGAATTTTAATGAGATGGCACTCCTAACTAGCTCTCGCACATGCAAATTTTTCTCCTGGCAAACTTTACTAATGACTGTCGTGAGTAAGAAAAGATAGAAAGAGAGAGAAAGAAAAAAACGAAGAAGAGGTTTGTTTTTGTTATGTGAACAAAAAAGGGAAACGGACGAGTTCAAGGATCAACAGTTTTTACTCGCCGTTTTCGTCGATGAGGTTCGAACGTGTGTGGATGTCTTTATATATATGTGTGTATGTGTATGAAAAAATTCGTGTTATTGCTGGCTACTATCATATGCACAATTGTATTAATGAAAGAAAAAAAAATTTAATAATAAAAGTTACTCGAAAAAAATTGGGCCAAAGCTGGAGTATAATGTAATAAAACTTGTGAAAATGTAAAAATAATATTACTGTTGTAAAAATCACTGACTTATTAAGAAAATGGAAGGAATTGTTAATATAAAAATTCTCTCAACTATAACTCAAATCGACTGAACTTTTTGTAATAATTCTCACCAAATAACTTTTCAATTTAAATCAACCTTTTATCTGAAAGCAACATTGCATCTATTTTAGCACAGAATTGTTGTTTGTATAATGTATTTGAGCAACTCGACGTTTACAGCAAAAGATTGTAAAATAAAAATAAGCCTACGTTTATACATGGAAAATACTCTATGTGCTGCTCTCCGGGGTTGAAATAATTCAAATATTTTATCGCTTGAAGGAGATAAAATATTTTTATAAAAAGTACAGCTGAATGAAAAATAAAATACTTTGAGCATTATTTTGATTTTATATTTTTGCGAAATCCCAGTAAAAGTGAACATAAAATAAATGTATGGATATTTCTTTTATATCTTATTTTTGTAACTTTGCAATTTAAATTTTCGTATTTTAATAAATGAAAAGTAAGTAATCAAAGCTGAAAACCCAACACTCGTGCAGGCTTTCAACCTAAAATTAAAATCTCTACAAAAAATAAACTTTCAATTATGGAAATAAAAAAAAGTTCAACATATCCATCATTATTTCAACCCCAGCGGTATATCATTACAGCCACGTCGCCGACAGCAAACGACGGGCAAAAACTGCGCACCATCCGCAAAAAAGAACTATATTATCATCTTGTAAAAAAAAATCACCTGGGTATGGGATTGCTGCTGAAGTCGGCAACTTGCAGCGAGTGCAGGTTTTTGATGTTCTCCGGTATTTCTGGTATCTCTGTAACACAAAAACAGAACGAAAAAACGCATGAGTCGTCAATCAAGCATCAATTGACGCAATTGCCGCATTACGTCGCGTGCACATACACACTTATATATATCTATATTACATTCCGGGCACGCGTGCGCAGGTGCGCGTCCGATCGCCGCCAAGGAAGAATTCTCCGCGTTTCCTCGGCCTCGAGAGCGCACCGATATATATCCTACATAGTTGCATAAGAGTCGCACCGCACGCGACTTCCTCGATGAAGCGTCTTTTTGCCTTCGGCTGCGATTGAATTTGCGCCGTGAGAAAAAAGAAGGCAAGTAGGTAGAAGGGAGATGTGCGCCGCCACGGCGGTTGAGATATTTCCGTGCAGCGCGTGCCAGAAGTATTTGAGCGCGCACGAGATTAGCCGCGTGGCGATAAGTGCTGCTCTGTACGTGCGGGTATGGTTTGATTGCTCGACTATGCCGCGAGGGGATTGTGATACGGGGGAGAGTATCGTTTTATGGTTAATAAATATGTAGCTCGAAGTGTTTCTTGCGCAATGTTTGTATATACGATGTTTTAATGGATCGGATAATTGAAATTCTATGTATAGTATGTATATATGTGTATTGAAAATGATTAAAAATCACTTTTCGCGCTATTATATCGCAGACATTTTGATAATTAAGATCACGTTTATGCGAGTAATAAGCTTTTGTTTTTAGGGGAAATTAATTTGTAATACGAGACAATCGATAATATGATATGTACATGTATAAACCCGTTCATATATAGGAAGTAATATCGGTTGCTCATATTACAATAACTTCATTGCTATAATGAATTTACAAGGAGATTAGTTTCGAACGTGCGCAACAAATACATTTAATTATGTGTGTTTAATATATGAATTCTCGTGACCTATATTATGAAAACCAAACTAATTACCCTAAAAACAATTTTTGCTTTGAACGAATTTTCTTTTTTTGGGAAGATTTAATTAAAAAAGTTTTAAACTAAAATGCTAAATATAATATATGGTGTAATTATAAAATCACCTAAACGTCCATGTACGGATCTCCAAAACAAGATCTGAAGCACATTCTCTGATGGGAATGCCCACAGTTTATAGAATGTCAGTATAATGTACAAACTATTGCGAAGCGTAAACAAATAGTTCACTGTATATGTATTTATAGATATACAATTGTAAATGTCTAAATGATGATAAAATGTCAGCATAATTTACACAATTATGTAAATATATATTTGTAATTGTATATTTATTAGGTATATTAAATTTTTTTCAAATTTTAAATTGAAAATAAAATATCAAGCAAAGTAAAAATAATAATTTTTTACGAGTTTCAGCGTAAATGAAAAATTTTCATTTCAAAATAAATTAAAAAACTTTTTTACATCAAATAATCCGCCCATCCTTATATATTACAACATCGTTCGTCCAAGCGTATAAACGCGAATATATTTAATCAAATTAAAATTCCCCCCTGTAACGAATTCCAGCATCGTAGCTCTAAACATGGCACACTATAATTACAACAATATTAAAAGCCGCATGCGTGCGGAAATAAAAGAAGAAACATTGCACACAGACACCTCTCGTCTAGCCTTCGCTTATTTCTCAACCTGTATATCCGCGCATGCGGCTTCCCCCTCGTCGTCGCGCTTACGGAATATAATGTTTTGAATATCCACCGTCCATTCATAAAAGCGACGCCCGCCCAAGAGAACTCTTACAGCTACGATCAACAGAAGCCTCTTAAAAATGTGAGCGAGACGGAGATATATGTAATAAAGGAGAGTCGTATTATACCGCGCGCATGAGTCAGCCAGCTGCGCGTGTGTGTAGGCAAGGCGGAGTGGCAGTTCCTTTTCATTTATTCATCGGATAAAAATGTCAATTCGCCACATTCCGATCGCTGCCGCAGGCAGCGGATGACGGCTGCGTGCGTGCGAGATAACGAGCTTTCGGTGATTTAATGCGCGCACGTATAGTATGTACACGTCCAGGCGGCGGTGTGGCGTATATTTACGATGGGTTTCGTCTAATGAGCGTAACGAGTCGAGTTGATAAGAGAGAAAGGTGAGAGCCAAAGGCTCGGGGAGTTCGATTTTCGAATGCGCTCTTTGCCGGCAGCAGCAGCAGCAGCAGTGAGATAAACGAGTAATGATTTCGACAATAAAGGTGTGAATCTATTGGTTTACCTATTTTTAGGAGACCCATGTCAGAGATAATTGATTAGATTTTTGGAGAATCTTCGATCGTGTTTTATCGTAATTCTGAACGATAAAATTTACTGTGTACACTAATACTAAAGTTCTATACTAACGCATCTGTATTTATTCAATAATGAAGTGAAAGAGATATACACGGTTAGAGTGAATGAAGGAGAGAAACCGTTAAATGGTTTGCATGTTACGTGTAATAACGAGTTAGCGTGATGTAAGATTTATTTTTATGCCAAATTAATTGACATGAGAACATCACTGAATAAGCGAGGCAATACCCTCAGCTTTTTCTTCAAAGGCATCTCGTTATGGATCCGATAAGCGAATGATTATTGTGTCAATGAAATGCACGAATCCCATTAATAAATTTACATTTAGCAGCACGACAGATTTGCGACTAAAAGGGGAAACAAAATAAACATTGCATCAAAGGTGAAAATAAAATGAATAGTATATTGGAAAAATGTTTACCATTTCAAGAATTAAATTGGACCTCGAGCAGCTTCTATTTCGTGACTCGATTTTCTCGTTTTTCCTTTGTTTGTATTCAATTTGATCGCAACAAGAGCCGAATGGAAAACTAAATGAATAACGCTTTGCTGTACAATTCAACAACGCAGCTCCAAACTAAAATAGTAAAAATTTTTATAGAGTAGTCACCGCAGCTATATTCAATCTCTCGAAAAATAAAAATCAAAGTAATAAATCGAGAACCTATAACAAAAGCAACCACACAAAAATCCGAAATCGAATACCAATACATTCTTCACCCACGCCGTCAACAGCGATAACTCTACAAAATCATAAGCAACAGCTCGCGTGCCTCGAATCATCATCGCTATTTACTCTTCTCTCCGGCACCGTTTTGCGCACGCGTCTCTCGTCGGCTTGTTTGCTCGTTCGATTTGCGAGGCGCGCACTCGCGTGGCCTGCTATACGAGATTTCGGATTTGTACAAATTAATTAACATGTGTGCTCACGAGAGGAGCGACTAACACAACACGCGTGGGCGTGCGAGTCCGCGGTTTACGATGTGCGAGCGCACGCATCATATGCGGTTGCCGTGGTGAGATCTTTCGTTTGTTTGCACTCGTGAGAGAGAGAGAGAGAGAAACGCGCACTTTGGTGCGCGGGATATATGTATAGAGTATGGGGCGCGAAATCCGTGCAGTGCGGAAATAAAATCCGGAGGTGATGGAGAGGAGTTAATTTTGCAGCGAGATGCGGGCTTGCGAGAATGATTTTAACGAATGAGGTTATTCGGGATGGGGAAAAAGAGCTGGGAAATGTTGTGTGCTAATAATGATTAACGACGTTCGTTTTAATGTTATTTAAAATTTAAATGAATTAACGTTTTTAAACGTAGTTTCACTTCTTTAAAAAATTTTTTTTGAAAATTATTCTCCATCTTGTAACCAAGACCCGCGAGAGCACAGCGAATAATCCAGCTTTTCTCAAAGTCTCATTTCCACTATCATCTTCGCAGAGAGCAAAAAAGGATTTAAAGAAGAACCCCGCCAACAAAAGCACACCGCGTCTCTCGACTTTTGTTCCTTCGCGAGGAGATTGTCCTGCGCGAGACAATGGCAGAGTAGCCCGAAAAGCGTCGTCGTCGCGATAAAACTTCAAAGCTCTCTATATATATATATATACGAGGGGAAAAGTCACCTTTGTGTTGGAACCGCCGTAACCAGTCGCAATGGATTTTATCGAGAAAGCGAATAAGAAGTGTACGCAGAACGGACGTACGTATTATAGGTATATACGTAAGAAAACGATAAGAGCAGAGGAAGCTGGTCTCAGGCCTCTCTTA
Source organism: Torymus auratus (assembly GCA_900474315.1). NCBI lineage: Eukaryota > Metazoa > Arthropoda > Insecta > Hymenoptera > Torymidae > Torymus > Torymus auratus. The sequence continues at coordinate 47,269 of UXGD01000062.1, forward strand.
TTCTTTTCTCGTTTTACGTAAGTATCATCGCAGCGCGGCGCGCTCGCGGGAGGGACGTTCTTGAGAGACACTTGCGCGAGGCACTTGAGCGATTGAGAATTGCGATCCGTCTATGAGCGTTATTTTTATCCTGCCTTCCCCGAGGACGCGGTTATACGTGCTGCTCGCGTTCATCGATGCGACAAGCCCATTTCTGCCGCGAGAGGAGAGGATTTGCGAGCGACGAGTTGAGCATGCAATGAGCGTAATTTTCACATTTTATTGTAGGAAAATGATGTATCGGTTTCTTGTTTTTATTTTCTATTTTGAATGTTTTTCTGTGCAAAGATGCGCAAGATTTTAATGAATTTTTTTGTATTTATCATTTTAAGGACGTGAGTAGTATAGTATAGTGCAATGCTTTTGAACGAGCGCTTGATATTTTCTATATCATATTTTTATTTACTGCACGAGTGTGTTATGCAGCTTCGGCTCATGAATTTTATAAAAGTTCGCTAGAGGTATATACTTTTCTGACCCCAATGATGAAACCAGTCACCCGCATTTTACTCCCATGGGCGTCCCGAGGCTCTCTCTCCGAAGCTACACGTATACGCGCGCGAGTTATCGTATGACATTTTCAGAATATTCAATGAAAATTGATTTTGATATGAAAATTGACAGGGCGAAAGTGGAACGCCGTCGTCGGGGAATTTTTAAAAATGCGCGTCGCGGGAAAGAAAGTAAATAGGATTTGTTCGGAACTTTTGCTGGAAATTGAAAATTCAGCTCGCAGTAAAAAAGCAATCCGAGAGAGAATAAAACAGATTCCACATAGTAACGTTTAATGGGATTGTAACTTTCGAATAGCTTTTCGGTATAACTTCCAGTTATTTTAACAATGTAGAGCGTATAAACCATATTTCCTCTTGTATTTTCGTTCAAATAGCATATACTACAACGCCAACCCATCGTCATTCATTCCTCATTCTTCCATTATTATTCCCTTGAGGCAGTAGGAATATTCCCGCGAATTTATATAAAAATTCCTTCCTTTTGTGCTATCAGCATACGCGCGTACACAAGCCACCCTCGTCCTATCTACCAACCAGATAAAAAAGTCAATCCCACTCAAGTGAAAACTCGATCGGCCGCAATCTTCTTTCCACCGCTGCTCCGACAGACGCGGGCGGACGAGTGAGCGAGCGCTAACTTCCAACTCAATTTACCAATCCCCTTTCTCTCTATCTCTCCCTCTCCACCGTCGTGCCCGACAAGACGAAAACAACTTTCCGTTCCGAAACCTTATGCCCTTACCCGGGCAGCTATAAGCGCTGTGCGAACGCGAGCGCGTTTACGCCGCGTAATGACAGTAGGTATAGCAGCTCGGCCGGGCAATTACAACAAACCGTGATTCCGCCGTCGGACGTAGAACACAGGAATTCCCCTCTGCTTTTCCCCCCCTCCTATACTCCTTTACCGTCTGTCGCCTGCTAGCCCTTCTTCCTCTCTCGCTCGCTTGCTTTTTTCCGAGGAGCGGTTAAGTACGCGTATATAGGTATGTATACATACACAGACTTGGTAGCTCGCAAATTGAGAATACCGTACGCTGTATATTACGGTCGCAGCTTGCATACTGTATGCGAATCACGCGCGCGCGCGCTTTTTTGTTAATGTAGAGGAGAAATTTTCCGTGGCACATATTATAAAGCGCACAACCACGGGAATAAAAGTTAATATCGCGAGGAGGAAAAATTTCATTCGCTGCGTAGTACACAGCCTTATTGCGGTGTGTGCCGGAGGAGGAATACGAGTCTTAATTTCGAAGCGCATATTTTTATGTTTTGAGAAAAAGTTAGAGCTTTTAATGGACGAGCGAGATGGCAAAACAAATATTGGGTTAGTATATATCTTATTCCCTTTTTTCTTTTCGTTGTTACATATATCACATAGATTGTGTAGTCTCAGCAAGCAAAACAACGCGGGAATGGTAAACGAAGAGTAATGAAAAACAGTGAATAAATATTGACACGGTCAACAATAAACATGTTCTTGGGAGAAAAAGCCACACGCGTCTAACTAGGTACAACGTTTATATATTTTATTGAAAGGTATGTTCCAATTGAATATCGGCCGCCTATACAGATTCGGCGAAATATTATATATAACTCTTTTTCCGTATTTGCATTTGGTTATTTAGCCGCTGAAAATGGCTATAATTGAGTTGGAAGAAAGAGTTCGTATAAAAGCGCGTGGGTAATTAAATGCCACACGGCGAGTGCGCGCGACTGGAAGTCGACAATTATTTTCTAAAGTAGTCGCGTCCCTGAACTTCTGCAAGAGAGATAGAGAGACTTTTGCGGCAAGTGTTTATGACTATTAGGTACCGCAAGAACTTTGATAGTTGACTAAACTTTCATTCACCGCTTACTCAACTCGCGAATCGCGAGATAAGCATATATAACAAATAAAATTCAACTCAATCTTATCTATTTATAAATCTTATGTATTTATCAAGCTTATTATAATTCATTCAAATTAACTATGAAAAATAAATACTTATTTTATTCCACGAAAGAATACCGGAGAGAATTTATCATCGAATCGTTCTCTCGCCACAGTCGAAAATCGAATCTGACGTCAGGTCGGAGACACGTACATATTAACGATTCCCCGTGACTTCTCCTGGCGTGCGGCGCGCGCGTGAGTCACGTAATTTTTTCACCATGCCATCCTCGTATAAATCGTATTCTCGTCGATCCGAAAGTTTCTTGACCGCGCTGCGTGCCAGCTCGCGACTACAATACCAAACTTATTATACGCACGGAGAGGCAGGCACGGCGCACGTCTAAGTGAGCCCAATTTCCTGCAGAAATAAAAATCCCCCGTACGAAATTGCCCCGTCTTCTTTATAAACGCGACAGTCGTCCTCGGAGTATTAATTACAAACCAAAACGAAAGGTTCTCTAGAAGTATACATTATATATACGCGATGACATCGATATACATATACCAACTCTGAAAGAGAGAGAGAGAGAGAGAGAGAGAGAGAGCTATCAAGGCGAATCGAAAAAGCAACAACCCGCTCTTTGGCCGCTCTATTTCCCGAGATATATGCCTCGCCTCTGTCGTCGTCGCTTTTCTCCCGGAAAACGAGACGCCTCCGGGGATTCCCTCCACTCGAACCTTGACACTCATACAGGCCGGGCATTTCGCGATTGCCAGCGCGACCGCCGCAGTATCTCGTTTGCTTAATGGGAGAGCTGCAGAGTCGAGCGCGGGCAGTAGTTTTTTTTTATATGTATATATAAACGCCAGTAGTGCGCGAACTTGGCTTTGAATTCGAATGGACGATGAGTGGGTCTTTCGGCACAAGTTTTATGCGACTCGCGAAGTTTAGTTGAGCGTGAGTTTTCGTAATCTTGGAGAGAGATAGAGGGAAGAGGATGAGTTATACGCGCGATTTAATCCGGGAGTGGCTCGCTAGCCGTAGTTGCGTTTGTTAAAAATTGAAGTAGCGAGCTTAAAAGTTCTGTAAAAGTCGCGGACGTTATTTAATCCTTCTGTAACTTTTAAGAGCATTGAAAAATGTACAAGGATTATAACATAGTTCAATCATATTTCTCAAATTGTTCGGAAAAGTGTATTATTATTCACATATACCTTTCAGTATGATACTCTTTTAATTGTTAATAAAACTACGAAAGTATAAGGTAGACCATTTTCCATTCACCAACTTCCCAACTATATCACCCTCACCTCGGACATAAAAAAAAGAGAAACATTCTTTTTATCGAATAAAATCCCTCGCCATGTACAGCACTGACGACCGACCGTCGTCGTGTGTTCCAGTACACCGTGATGTGACACACAAAAACCAGTCGGCCGTCGTCTATGGCCTCCCAACGCGTGACAGAGGAAAGCTTGCGCGCGTTTTCAGCCCCGGCTAAAAGTCGGAAGTGCCCGGCTGAAAATCGATGATATTTCAATCCAGCACGAGCATATATAGCAGCCTGCGAGCGCGTCGATAAAACAGTCTGCACGCAAAAGCTGCCTGCACGCGCGATAGTCGTCCCTCTCTCCCTCTCTCTCTCGGTCTAATAAAACGGCGAAACAATGCGCCGACTGAATTGAAATTCATTGTTGTGCTGCGCTCTCGTCTATTTTTGCAGCGGGACGATACACAGCCACACACGTTATACTTGCGAGCAAGAGTGGAGAGAGAGAGCTTTTATTACATTACGACGATCGATTCGCCAATAATTATCCGCGTATCGGGTTTTTTGTTTCGCGCGTTGTGTGTTATACACTTCGTCGCCGTGTTGTGTCAAGTTATTGGAGGGAATTTTTCGTTATTTTTCGGGTAGGAGAATTTTTTTAGCGCGCGCATATAATTTGAAATGCAGAGTATAGGGGGTGGTAGCAGCGTGCCGTATAAATTTGATATCCCTACTTTGCATATTTCCGATATAATTCTTTATTTGGCGCCGCGGTAAATTATGTCAAGCGACGGTACCTAGTAAACTTATACACGCGCGGGTTTTCATTTTTCACAAAAGAAATATAGTTCGCTCGCTACTATTATTATTATTCCTTCGCGAAAGAGACCCCCTGTGGTTATTTCCACTTACCAACGCGGCAATTATAATAAAGCGTTTCGAAAACTTATATACATTAACGCGCGGCAAACGACGGTATGAAAAAACCATACAATTAACGCGCTTTAAATTCCTCACTATATAACAAGCCAAGGCCGTAACCTCCAGAGACCTATACCTATATATAGTATACACTCCCCCGTTTTACCGTCGCTTACTTAAACCCCACTCGGCAATCAAAAACCTCCCCCATTCATCCGTCAAAACAATAGACCCCTTTTATCCACTCGACTCTCTCTCTCACCGTTATACCACCGTCGTCGCATTCCCCTGCGGCGGCTCCACGCACTTCATTATAACACGATCCAGAACGCGCACGAATGAAATGCGTACCATATATACTCATAAAACGAAAAATCAAACTTTTCCCGGAGCGTTTTCAGAGAGAGAGTAGAAGAACGCAGCGAATTCAACCCCGACCACGGCAGCGTCGGTGGCATGTGTCTCCCCCTGTTCCGTGCGGCGCGTTCCGCTTAGTGCCTTCCACATTACGAGCGACCTACTTTCGAGACGCGCTGAGCAGAGCTGAGCGAATAACGCTCGTGTATCGTACGTCGGCGACGAGGTGGCGCGACAGAAAATTTTTCATCTCCTCTCGTTTTTTTTTCTCTCCATAGGGATATCGTGTATAGGTACGATAAATGTGGCAAGGGTGCATGATGAGTAGGAGGCTAAATTTCATTCACATCCGCGAGCAACCGCTCGATACTAGGTACAGTGATTTAACGCGGTTCTCCCCGTTAGCCAACGGATACATTCTATACCGCCCCTGCACACCATATATTAAAAAAAAGATACTTTGTTATAGTTACGCGTACGTAGGTATATACACCGTCATTATTTTTCCTCCCGGTAGCGCGATTTTTCAAGGCGCGCTTTTGAAATGATAAATCACCAGCAGCCAAAGCAAACCTGCGCAAGCGGCTGCTCTTGCTATACCTACGCGTGTATGTTTTTTTTCGCGTTCCAGCGGGCGTCAAGTGCGCGCGTATAATGTATATATACACATTGATGCTATAATGCTACGGTTCGCGCGCGTGTATTCGACTCTCTCGGTTCGAGTGTCGAGAGTGAGAGCTTATATTAAGCCAAATCGAGCGTACCGATACATATACGTACGATATGTGTGTGTTTTTATTCCCGGTGAAAATTGTAGGTCAGAGCACGCGGCGCGTGGGCGGCTTTATAATGCGCGCCAGCAGCAGCGAAGTTTCATGAACCCGGGGGAGTCGAAAGAGAGGACCTGTTGCCACATATAGTGGGAAGCCTGTTGTGTGTATTATATTCTTCCTCGAATTCTTCGTGTGTGTGGGTGGGTGGGTCGTTTGGAGGGCGGGGTAGTAGAGGATGTACACTTTAGAGCGTGAAATGCACATACGCCGGGGGAGCGTGAAATATTTTGCAAGCGGGAGGGAGGCTTGAAATATGGGTAATCGGGCTCGCCGAGCTGGAAAATCACCAGCAGAGAGACAAAGCGAGAGAGGAAAAACGGTTTTTTTTTTCGTTTTTCACGGGGTTGATTAACGTTGGGATTTTTTTCCTTTGGTATGTGTGTGTGAGAGATATCGCTGTGTGATATTTTTATGTGGGTGTAGGTAGGAGATAATGAAGAAGAGTTAATTTTGATGGAGTTGGGAGATTGTTCGGGAAACGCGAAAAGTTCCTCGCGAAGATGTAATTTCGGTCGTCGGCGGAGATGGAGAGTTGTCATCAGAGCGAGACGTAACTGTATTACTGATAGTGAAGTTTATGTCGTATTTCTCTCTTTTTCCTACCTTTCTTAGTCATAATACTTTTGAAGAAGGACCGTTTAATTGAGTCAGTCCTTAAAGATAAGGCAGGCAACCAGAAAGTTATCAGGGAAGCGTATTATAGGCAGAAACAAAAGTTGTTGGATAAAGTTTCTTTTTTTTTTATTCTTGTATTATCATTCTACTTTATCATTCTCTCGAAAAGAATATAAATCCTGCAAAGAGTACCACGTAACCAACTTTGTCAGATTTCGCAAATTCCAACCAATTTGAATTTCTGAGAATCTCCCTTTTCCATCTCCTACAGGCAAATAGAGCATATCTGTTAACTGACAAAATCCTTTGTGGATTTCATTCGAGCGCGCGCTCCTACTTCCATTGACAGTCATGCGGGATTTATGGCCCGATGCCGCCGCGCACCACAAAGTCGCGCGAATAATCCTTTGCGCAACATCACAGAAGTTTAAATTACTTTTTCCGCGCATCGAAATGAATTCGATTCTATACGTTTTTTCGAATAAGAAATGGAATTCATTCAATTAAGAGGCGCGCGTTCACTCGACCGGGGGGTATATACATATATATAACGGCAGCGCAAGTCCCGCGGTCATTAAAAGAAAAGACTGCGAGGAGGAGAGTTTACATCGTGGAATGGAATTTGTTTAATTAAAAGCGAGCTAACTCATTTTACGCAAGCGATTTAATGCAGTTTGAGCCGCGTGTAGTGCTCCTCCTCGCCCGTTATACTATTACTCGCGGCCCAATTAAACGTCCGAGAGACTTTATCGATGGAAAATAAACAACAAGTTTATATGCCATTGTGCGAGGCAAAGAGGTTCGCATCGCAAAAGGTATTCGCTAAACAATTGAAAACCATTTCTTTAAATCTACTCTTTTTTCGTCTCTCTTTAAACTATGAACTATACCAAAAACTACAACGGTAACAAATTCAAAGTTACACTACCGACGACTTCTGTGTATAACAACCCGCAGGGGGCAGAGACACGACGCGTGTAAAAAAGAAGAGAAATTTTCATCATATCGCCCTCTCGCCCCGGACACAAACGCCGCTGGAACACGTGTGCACAGTGCAGCGTTCGCGTACAACATGCAATATAGTGCGAGCTCGCGCGCTCGCAGCTCTTGGCGATGGCCTCGGGGGGTAACTCCGACGCTAGCGGAGAGAAACTCAAATCCCAAACAAAAGTTTAATTGCTCTCAGGTGCAACTCGTTAGCTCTTCCAGTCCTACACATATATCTAACGCTTCCCCCATCATGTATATATACAGGCGCATGTACACACACCTACGTTTTACTAGGTCCGCGTCTCGGCCGTAAAGCTTGCGACTAAATTGCGCACACATCTTAATTAGATCGCTCGCTCGCGATTGCGCAACGCGCGCCCTCCTCTATTGTAAGCGAATCGTGATTATTGGCGAATTGTTGCGCGCCCGGGGCTAATTACTTTTCGCGGTAAAGCGGTAGACACACACGCGTCCGGCGCGCATAGTGTGTCATAATTCGGGGTCAGGCCTATCATGCGACCGGAAGAGCAACAGAATGAGGGCGTTTTTGGCCGTGGCTGTATAGGTGAAAAGTATCGCAATATATACATATATATTATATATACCATTGTGGCGGAGGTCGGGAGAGATAGATTTTGTTAATTATTTGACGGTGCGGTCAGGGGTCCGGTAATGAGTTTAGATTTTCCCTCGCGCGGTTTGTCAGGCTGAAAATAGACGTGTATATATAGGTACCGGAGGAGATCTGTAATGTGAAACGATATCGTTGCCGCACGCGCGATCGCATCGGCGCGGCTGACAGAGACAAAAAGGAAAATGGCTAATGGTCTAATCTGCAGTCGAGCGGTGTACATTCTCTCTCTCTCTCTCTCGGTCTTCAGTGTGTGTATATAGAAGGCGCCGTGACGTAAGAGTGATTCATATTTGATTCGTATAAGGCCGCGGCGCTCGATTAGATATACGTGCGTGATATGTATTCGGCGCTACTCGAAGATATCCCGTTATATTACCGCTCGTAATATTTTTCAAGTGCCGGCCGGCGGCTTTTTCGCTCGCCTGGCTGCCCTGATCGGTTATAATAGACTTTAAAATAAAGTTTTCGCTGGTTTATAGTTCAGATATATATATTCGGCGTTTACGGGAAGGGTAAAATTAGTTTCTGAATATACATGGTAGCTAATTCGAAAGTTTGTAACATAATTTTCTGTATATATATAACGGACTATCAAGAGATTAAATTACGCGAGTCTTTATTATGATGATGATGGTTATATTCTGCATATATAAGTGTAAGTATAAAGGGAATAATAGAGTACCGCGCGAATCTCAGCTCTGAAATGAAATACGCGTCAGTATATAGCATGATTTACAGCCGCGTATAAAAGGTATAAAACACACTGCTGCACTATACGACCATCACCACGGTTTTTCAAAACAAGCTAATCGACTCTATTTTTGAACTTTTCGCCGAACAACAATATAACCCGCACGACGAGCTCATACACACAGGCGACTTTAAATCCTAATCAGCGACGAAATTGCCCGATCAAACGTACCTCCGCCCGTCAAAAGACGAACCGTACATACACACACCGCTGCTCTCGTAACTCCACGTTCAAAAGACTAATGTGTGCGCTGATCGTCTCATTAACTCGCGCGAATGACGCAACGCGGCGACACTCCATAAACCACACCGCCGCGCGGCAAGAAGAAAAAGAAAAATCCTCTTCATCCCATAATGACTCGAGCAACACACATACACACACACTCGTTCGCTCGAATTCTCCCGATTGATTCGATCATGGATTTACAGCTCGCTCTTCAACGAGCCTGCCCCGAGATTGCTCTCCCTCTCTCGCGGCAATGTAATTCCCGCCGCTTCCTGAACGCCGCACGCGTATTGTCCTCTCTGCACACGCGATTATATACGTGTGCTGCTCGTGCTAAGCGACTCGCACAATCGCGCCGACTGATGGGTTTTCTTTATGCGACTTCCCCGAACGCGGGAAACGAGGTTCGATTAAAAAAAGGGGAGGGAAAAAAATTTCTTTTTCCTCCTTTTATGCCCCACGAGCGCGAAAATGAGTTCCTCGAAGGCGCAGCAGCAGCGTTGATCGAGTTCTCGTTTTTTTTGCTAGCGCACTTTTGTCGTCGACGGTTTGAATGGAGAGCTGCACTGCAGCGAGGTGAGCTTTTATTGTTACCGCGATATAGGAGTGCGCGCGTTATGAGCGTTTATACATTGTGTCGGACTGAGAAAGCCCCGCACGCGCGCGCGTTGATTGAATTTTGCAAATCTCGGATTTCAATGCCGAGCTTAGAGATTAATTGCTCAATATATACTTCGACTCGCTGTATATAAGCAATAAATCATTTACCGTATATATGTATGCATGCACGCGGGTGTAGATGGCTGCAGCGCTGCTCGTTATAAATATCGAACGCGCGCGTTTTGTTTCGTTATCGCGTTTTATATATATACACGACGATACTACCCGCGTGTATAACACGCGTCTACAATAATTATATTTCCACTTGTTTCCGTTTAATTTAATTCAAAGATACATTAACAAAGTGGTATTGTGTTATAACGATCGTTTCAATCTTACATCATTGTCTCCGCGTATATATACGAAGACACATACGGCCGTTTTCCTACAAACGAGACAAGAACACGTAACAGAGCTATCCACTCGCGCGCGCCGTCTTTCCGAACTCGATTAACGATTTACTACTACGGCGCAGACGTGACACATTTAGACACCGCAGCACACCGTTGCCGCCTTTACTGCACTTGAGATACTTCGAGAGTGCGCTGTACTCTCTCTCTCTCTCTCTTTTTCAACCGACACCACCGCACTGCTGTCCCTCTTTCACCGACCCTTTTCCCCCCAAACCGCGAAACGGCAAATGAAACACGTCTCTTATACTCCATCTCTCGTTCTCTTCACACTCAAAGAAACTAAAAAGACGCGCTCGAGACTACCACGTCCCATCGACCCGCGTATTAAGGAGAGCTTAAGCTAACCCAATAACAGGTATAAGTACGTGTCGATCGCACGGCTTATTTAATTTGCCGCACATAGTCGTCGCCCTCTTACCCACCCTTACTCTATATGCGATCGAGCATAAACATTTACCGTTAGATAGTTAGTATAAGGGCCCTTTCAGCTACGCGCGTTTGATGTCGCTCAACTCCTCCGCCTCCCCAGACGAGAGCGTGTGCAGTATCATCAACCCTTTGCCGGAGAAGCAACAGCGGCAGATAAGCTGAGGGAATGGCCTCGGCGACGCCGTGTGGTAAAGATTTTCTCGTGAAATTCGAGCTCGGAGATATCGCTAGGGAAAGAGAGAGAGAGAGAGCTGTGGTACACGAGGGACGAGCCGGATGATGGGCTTTTTAGGAGTGATCATTGGTAGTGAGCGAAGTTCTTGCAGGGGTTATCTTGTGGAGTAAAGGAGGGAGTTTATTAAAATTGAAATTTCTTGAGAAGAATTTATGTTTTATATAATGTTATATATAGGTAAAACGAGGATTTTCTTATAATTATTGTGTAAATATATTAATTTTTTGTTCTGTTTTAATGAGAGAAATAATTGCATAACAAAGTTTTCTCAGTATGATTTACTAACGCATTATTATATAGTCGCGACATTAATTACCCGTGTTGTAACAGCTTTAACAGTATGCAATTACACCGTTATATTAACAATTTAAGCAAGCGATTAATTGTTATTTATGCGAGTTACGAGCTTTCTATATAGTCATTTGGAATACCCCTAAAGTGGAAGTTTCACTGGTAAACCATAATCGCGTTTGTAATACGTAAACCAACTATGTATACGATAACCGGTTTACAAGGGAAGAATGGGGGCGGCAAATTTGTAAATTTTAGAGGCAGCTGAGTGAGCCCGACGCTCAAAGGAATTAATTTGCGAGTATACATAGTTGCGAGGGGGGAATCTAAACCCGGAAACACAGTGTGTAGCATCCACGCTTGAAAGTGTTTTGCTCTTCCGTTTTCAGCGAGTCTTTTACACATAGAAACTCGTATATATGTATACGCGAGTCTCATTTTGACTCGTCATTCTGGCATGTGCCCTCTTTGAGGGTATGTTTTTCGACGATGTAGACGAGTTTATTAAATGAGACAGGCCAGGATCGAAGCGCGGACTTTTTTTCATTTTAGGCGAGTAACTCAGCTTTTTTAGGGGCTTGCATATTATACGTGTTGGTTTTGACGAGGTAAATAAATCGATCATCATAATGGCGTTATAACCGTGAGGATAATTTTATCTGGCGGTTCTTGTCAAAGCCGTATATACTGCACTTTTGTATTTACGATTATACCACGGCATACAGAGAGATAATAGGGGAAGAAGTTGAAAACTTTTCTTGTTATGGAAGTAAAGTAGATAACGAAAATCCTAGTTGCGGGAATGTCTGTTTTTGTGCGCTTCCGCGGAGAATAATTTTGCCTACGCAGCGGCCTGATATCGACCTACGCCAGAGAAATGTCTGTTTTCGTGCTTCCGTAGAACAAGTTAGATGAGAGAACTTAGTATCAACCGGAGGAATGAAATAGAAAAAGGGGGTCAAGAAAGTTTTGCCTGGAAATTAATGGAAATATTTATAGTGTGCCGGGCGATAGTGTGTGACTCAATTGTGCGATTGAAGGTAAAAATAATAGCGTTTTATTGATTGTGACAATATTTTTTAGTCATTGACCGAAATACTGTTGGAAAAACCGCGCATATATTTTATAAATCAAAGGAGTTTTTTTTTAATTTTAAGTATTATGAATGTCGCGCACGTGTTTACATAGAAATGGTTATATTTATAGATCATTATTTTGTATTTAGACGATGATCCTGCGCAGCGCAACGTGCAATTTTGCATCCTTGAGCAAATGAAGCAACATAAAGGTCACGCGTTTTACCTTGGATTTATTATGAAACGTCGCAGCATTCATAATTTTATCAGAAGCATTTTTAAATTATCATTAAACAAACGCATTTTTAATTAAAAAAATATTAATATAAGGAAAAAGTCTTTAAGTTTAGCTTATAAACACAATTTCCAACGATTTCTCCAATTCTCACTATAATATACCGTAATGAAATGGAAACTGAAAGCAACGTGAAGTAATTGAACCAAATATTTGCGTATACTTATTAAATACCAATAAGAAAGTTTCATCATCATCGTTACACAATAATTCTTACTTCATCCGTCGTAAATTATTTAGACTCTCTTTCAAAGACTCTCAAACATTGCACTCGGAGCAAGCAAAAGTATATTCTCATCTCGCGGCGCAAAACAAACTTATATTTGCCTAGCCACTATAACATGCTCAAACAAAAGCCGAGAAATTTCTCCTTCTCAACTCGCGCACACTGCTTGGAAAAATCAGTAAAACCAACGTCGAGCGCTGTATAGCAGCAGCGCGCAGATAAAGTCAATCGCACTTATATACACGGCCAAGCGACGCGAGAATTGCAAGAGCCAACAATTAAAGACGGCGAGAAAAACCCGCGAGCGAGAGAAAAAACAACGGCTGTAACGTACATTTTCTTCTCTCTCGGCTCTCTTGCGTATAATAGTAACCTTGACAGACTCGAGGCTCGCTTGCGCTGTTTCACTGCACGACATCGTACACGTGCGAGAAACGTAACAACGCACATAAAGCTCGCTATACGCTCCGTATATACAATTCTGTTGAAGGGAAAACCAGGTTAAGGAAGGTACATGCGCTGACCCTATACAGGTACACGCGCAGGTGTTGTGTATATATATATACGTATAATATACACGTGCTTTCGAACGACGTCTTCGCTCCACGGTTATATGACGGCTCGAAAATACGCGGGGAGGTATATATACGGTAGGTGGGAATGAGCGGAATTTTAGCAATTTATCGGAAAAGGGAGGCGGCGAAGGAGGGGATTAATTTAGCTCCCCCCCGGCTTCCGGGAATCCGATGAATGTTCCGTTTATTTTATCTGGACCGTGAGCTCGCGCGCGGGAAGAAGTTGTTTTGGTATTTTTATATTTATTACGGGTTTTTCGCGCGCGTGGGCTTCGTATATAACACGATGTCGGCAGCATCGTGTGTGCAATGAACGTGCGCGCGGTGTATTGATTATTTATATATCGGATTATTTATTCAGCGGGGTATATTTATACCCGCTGGATGCATTTAATTAGCCGTATTAATTAAATTTCGAGCGCGATTTCGGTATGTATAATATACGAGAGCGAATCGACGAAAAGTTGGCCGTGTAAAAGCCTGCGCGTGCTTTCTCGAATTAATTTCTTCATTACCGTAAATATGCAAATCGAGTATATTATATCGGTAAATGTAGCACTCGTACAAAGAAGCAATCAAAAAACTATTATTGGGCGTGTAAATATATTACAGACCTTGTAAACCTTGTTACAAACTTCTCGTCGCGAGATTTACAGGCTCCTCAGACGCATTTCCAAAATTTAGAGCTACACGGAATATAAGCGCTCGTTTAACACACCGAGAGAGAGACAAGTACAAAGAGTGTGGCGCGTGCAAAAACACACAGACATCCGGACAAGATCGCAATATACGTTTGCCAAATAGCTACAAATGTTCTCATTCGTTTCAATAAACATCCATCAGCACAGACACACGGCTCTAAGTTCCCAAAACTTTCGAGTACACCAAAGAGAGAGAGAGAGAGAGACACAGTGAGAGAGATTCGTGTCTCTGGCTGTTTTCAGCTCAGAGAACTCGAGCCAATCGATACGAACATACATACACTCCGTTGCCGCTACCGCCCGGGTTAGGATGTCAATTCGAGCTGATCATAGACAACACGCGTATACACGTGTGCCGTTTCCATTGTGCGAAATTGACCTATTTGCACGTGGATAGCGAGAACGACGATGGTATGTATACATAGCCGTGTACGCCAGAAATATGCAGTCTCTGCTTTCTTACATGCGCGCGTCATATGTGCACAGGCGTTGTACGTGTTAAACTACGGTATCAGGAAAACTTTTGCTTATATACACGCGCGCCCAGCATGCAGCGTTTATCCTATAAATCAGTTCTCGGCTCGTTCGGCTAAAAACTACTACTACTACACACTGCATGAGCAACCCGGGCATTACGGTAATGCCTTTTACAGTTAAAAGCGTCTATACATATATGTATACCTATATACATATACAACGCGTGCACGCAGCTCGGCTTATTTATATATACATATATAGTGGAGCGATTTAATCTCTCCTGCCTAGTATACACACGCGCAGCATAAGCTCGCGCTGAGCTATAATAATTTTCGATGTAATACAATTTTCCCGACCGCAATTCATCTTAATTTCACGAGCTCTCTCCGCGCTGGGCTCAATAAGCTCGATATATATATAAAGGAGAGAAAGATGAAACGCGCTCGTGTACGCCATAAACTCTGTAATACTCGCGGTACGCTGCGTATATATACGGCTTTTATACTGTATAGACGACGAGGGCAAATAATAAAACCGCATTATATTGTACACGCACTTTCTAGCCTTTATATACCGCGCGAGTATAAGTCCTTTCTCCTCCTCCTCCTCCCCCATCGTCATGTGTATACATTCTTACCGAACGAGAAGTCCATTAACGGCCGTTAATGCATCGACAAGAGTGTCGTTTATATACACGTATAGAAGCGCGCGCTATAGCGCAAAGAAAACGGTATATATATCGTATTCCGTATAGTATACACTAGACGCGCCGGCACAGGTGCGGGGAAAAACCGGGGGAGGAAGTGAAGAGTGAGAGAGACTACGGCGCGCTCGTATAATGTATCGGAGGAAGCGAACGAGCGAGTCTCACGCTGGGCCATGCGAACGCTACTCGCTTCTCGTTCGCGCCTCATTGTTTCGCGCCGCGGTAGTCTCCCTTTCTACTATACGCACACACAAACACACGTGTGTGTGTATATATATCGTGCGTGCCTCGAGTATGTGTGATGTAGGCAGTCGTGGACGAAATATACTTATCGCGGCGCGGTAGAGATAGGTAGATAGATAGCACACTACGCTGTGTGTGTGTTGTTGGGTAACGACGAAATTAATGTCGCCACGGTAAGATGGTGTGTGCCTATTGTAGTATAGGGAGAGCTTTTCTCGAGATGCCTCACGGGCCGGAATGTATATCTTCTTTCTATCGGAATGCGGCATCTTTATGGCGCCCGCCTCCATCCGTATACTCGCTCGCCGTATGTTTTTCAAATTACGAACTTTATAACGCGCGAGAAGCGTTAGTTTTTTTTATTTACGCGCATCACAGCAAAGAGTCGTAAAAGGAGCTTATTTTGTAATAACAGCGTATATATAAGCGTGATCCACTGTATACCTATATATACACGCGTATGGAGCGCGGAGGAGAAATTCCAGGTGTATAGATTTCCTTATCCGCACCTGCGGGCGAGCGCGGGTTCTCGGTTCCTCGATCACACCGCACTATACGCCGTGCAGCGCGCGGTAGATATATCAACGTTGCTATATACCGCGGCACGCTATCGGATATCGAATGTCGCCTAGGTAACCGACGCCGCGCGGCGACTGCGCTATATAGGTACCGCCGAAAATCGAGTTATCAGAGGCTCATGCACCACACCTTCTCCGCAAACCCGTATAGAAGAGAAGTACATCGTACATGCGAAATTGACCTTGTCCTTTCTGTCTTCTTCTTACTTAGTACTTCTCTTCTAAGCATTAGCCGCGTAGTAACGGCTAGGTCCGCGAATAAGGTTAGCTAGGAGTAAGGAACGAAAACTACGTATACGTCACTTCCTATATACAGGGTCGCGCGGCGCGAAGGAGAGATAGGGAGAGAGAGGGACTCGACGTCACGCGGAGCGACATGCCGAGTCGCCGCAGCGGCGCGCATCTAGATTCCAGGGTGCACTCACCCTTACATTTCCGGCGACGACTCGCTGCTCGAGGCGAGCGCGTATAACATATAGCGCTGAGGCATCTTGAAATAACGCTGGATTCCATTTTCAGAAACGAGTCTTCGCGCGTACGCGACGGGAATAAAGGCGACGCGAAAGAAGAAAGGGCAGAGGGGGTTTTAATCAAGTGGATGGTTATTCGGGAGGTATGAGAGGAGTTTTTTTTGCTTTTAGTGCGTCTAATGAATTTTCGCGGACGTGGACGGTGATAAATTTTTGTTTTTTATTGTTCTTTGGATATGGGATTAACAGTAGATTTGTATTTTGTCGGCGACGTTGGTGATGTTTGCCTATATATTTTCATGCTGGCTCGTAAAATAGGTGTAACGCGACGGACACAAGCGATTTTTTAACGTTTTTTTATCGTCCTGTCGCGCGCTGACTGACACCGCGCGTACGCGCCCGCCTGTTATAGGCAGTTCGTGTTTGTCCTTCGGTGGACAGAAGTGAGTTAAAAAAAATCCAATTTGGCAAGCACTTTGGTCTTTGTCCGGTACGGAATTGCGTTGGGTGCGCGCGTAATTCTATTACTGTCTAAATTCGAATTTTCAAGTAAAAGAATGATGTTATACGTGTATGCAGAATACTTATATGCATGATGAAATTAATAATTATAAACTTTACTTGTTAATAACGAGCAATGGTTATGATTTGTGTTATAACAATTTTAATTTACATTTATTACATTGTTATAAATTGTTATAACAAAGGAATTTTCGAAAGATTAATTGTCTTTGTATTATGAATCTAGAGAATTAAACTTGAAGAGACCAAAATGAATTTTTCATACTCATCGCGCTTCAATTCAATTTTAACCAGCATTAAAATTTCATTTCTCTCAAGAAATGGAAAACTTGTCATCATCATTTCTACAAATAGATGATTCTCTCGTCCCAAATTGAATTCAATTTTCCGCGATTCGAAAACTTTCATTTTCAACGTAAATTTTCGCCATAAAACAAATACTCGAAAGAAAACGCGCCGAGTGCAAATACCGACAAACCGAGAGACGTGCGTCGAAGTTTTATGGCATTCGCCTTTACCTCGAGCGCTGCTCTGAATTTGAAATTTCCCGCGCCATAGCGTATAGTATGCAATAGGTACACGCGACACTCACGACGAGAGAGATTAGAGCCTGTGCCACCGCACATTTTTCATGTCGCCACGATAAGTTCGCTCGCGTAAAAGTTCTCCGAACGTGATGTATTTCGCAAATCGAGTGCGCACGCCACACGCCTCGACGTATTTGTGTAATTAGAACGATGGAGCGCGAAAGCGCGCTCAATGATTTCATTCAACGCGATCGCCGTCGGCGTCTATGAACTGTGTGGGTATATACACATGTTGTATGTATAATTATTTATGTTATCCGTAAGCGCGCGCGCGCGCGTCTTCCAGCTGGCATTTAGTTAAATTAGGTTTCGTAATGTCGGGAGGAGAGGGCGTTTAGCAGAAATTACGTTACTTAATCGTAAACGAGCGTTGATCTACTTTCGCTTCGCGTGTATGTATACAGCGGCCTGCGAGTATTAGGAGCGCGAGAGCGATTAAAAAGGAAACTTCGGATTACGTACAAGTATATCTCGATTTATTCGGCAGTTTTTCAATTATTTTTTTTCTCCTCTATTTCTCAAACTCTTTATATCGAAAACGTAATTTATATAAGTAACATTTCACAACA
The DNA here is from genome assembly GCA_900474315.1 of Torymus auratus. Taxonomy (NCBI): domain Eukaryota; kingdom Metazoa; phylum Arthropoda; class Insecta; order Hymenoptera; family Torymidae; genus Torymus; species Torymus auratus. Next base: position 65,346 of record UXGD01000062.1, read on the forward strand.
GACCCCGTAAAAATGAGTAATTCGAGAGCATCTGCCAAGCGCAATAACACGAAATTTATTCACGTAAACAAGTCACTAAACATCAAGCCCCTCCCCACTTTGACGAGAAAATCTCGAGACATTTATATTCCACTATAATAATTCACGTCAAAGGTATAAAAAATCCTCTTAAGCAAACGCCAGAGCGATAAAACAAAAACGACGACGATTTTCTTTCCCGAACCCCCATGCATCGCGCATACATACGCGTGATGGTGCAAACACGAAACCTTTAGTGCCTCTCTTGTATATATATATGCACGCGCACAAGTCAAAGTGCCATTGCTCACACTGCCACAGCAACAAACGAGAGAAATACGTTTATACACGGCCATCTCTCTTTTCTATCGGCCAGCTATACACGAACGGGGCCACGAGTACGCAGGAAAAACAACGAAAAGCCGCCACACGCGCGCGAGCATCCGAGCGTCGCTTTGCGGAAAGCCCCCGACATTCGTCATCAGCCAAGCGCGCGATACAAAGAAGAAGAAAAAAAAGGAGAGCACGCGCGTCGATGCTCGGAAGAGCTCGACCGGGAGGGGAAAGAGGCAATTTCTTCAATGAATGAAAAGCAGATGAATAGGAAAAAGTGGGCCGCCGCCGTCGTCGCCGCCAGTAGGTATAGGGGGACGACGAGGAATGCCCCGATATTAAATTATCCATCTAATTGTCCCGGGGCGACTGCTCGGGCGGCACAGCGAGTTTTATGGGCGCGGGCTGCGCGCGTCTCGTCGCTCTTATACACGCGCGCGCATCTCTTATATATATATTCTCGTCGTCGTAAATTCGAGCCCTGATTGCCGGGGAAAAGAAATTGCGAGTTAGCGCGCGCGGCGTGGACTAGAAGTGAATCAGGCCCCTGAATGGATTAATTTCGAGAGAGAGGTCTCACAGACGAAAAGAAAGGAGAGTCGCTGATCTGTGCGAACATAACGCCCGTGAGAAAAACAGCTCTCGCAGTTTGTTTACTCGTCCCGGACGCGGCGCGGCGCTTTTTGCTCTGTGATTCCGCGTCGCGACGATTTTTGCAAAAAAATAGAGTATATAGAAGAGTTATGTAATATTTATGTAAATGGAAGGGAATGCGTCGTTTATTATTTACGTTTGTTTTTACGAGACGGTCAAGTTCGTTTGTTCATATCTGGCTCTCATGCCGCAGAGGCCGTTAATTATACTAATAAGTTAATCGAGCGTTACGGACGATTGTATCTGAGCGAGAGAGAGAGAGAGCGGCGGCATCGCAATCGGGTTTAATAATGCATTGTTTTGATAATTGAAAATCGATGCGAAGCCTCTCGCTGTGTATGTATACGCGCGCGCTCACGTACACACATAAACAGGCGGGCGCTTTAATAATGAATATCGGCATTAAGCTGATTAAAAACCTTCCCCCTTCCCTCCTCCCCGGAGAGATATCCGAAGCCATACGTAAGCGCGTCTTTTATTATACGTTCCGATGGGAGAGTATATACACTTCGGCAATTGTTTGCATTGGCGCGGGCTTTGATACCGTGGGACGCTTATGAAACGTTATACAGATATATAATTGCGAAGAGCCTGTCTCTTCTCGTATATATACGCTGTAAGATATTAATTAGGTTAGAGATAGTATAACCTCGTATACAGTACACGAGCCGGAAGAGAAAAAGTATATGAGAAAATCTCAAAAAAGTAGCACTTATCTCCAGTTCAAAATGTTAAAAATTTTTTTTTAGCTACTTTTTTGAGATTTTCTCATATATGCGCGTGTATAGTATATGAATTTTATTGAACAAATATATCGAGATACTCGAGTACGTGCTGAATATTTAAAACCATCATTCGTGCGCCCGCATCGATTGAATTTTAACAAGCCGATAATACCGCCGCGATGACGATCCACGAGAGAGAGAGAGAGAGAGTACTTTAAATCACAGACAATGTCGCGTTTATCAGAATCGCGTGAATATATATACGAATGAAAATATCCGAGCAAAAGAGGACAATTCTCTCCGTATATACCGCGCCGCACATAATTAGATCATGAATACTTTATATTCCCACACCGAGCGACACTCGCGTGGGCACGCGCACCCGAGAGAGAGCGCGTGGCTCGCTTTAACTTCTATTTCCAACAAACGAGAGCAAAAACCGATATATCGGAGGAGACGAGGAGAAAAAAGCCGAGAGAACCGACTATACTCCCACTCTTATACACTATAACCGACATGAAATTAATATACGAAAAAAGCCGTCACACGACGTTATCCGAATCATCCTTTTCCTCGCGAGCGACCTAAAAAAGAACTTGACGCGCAGGCATTTAACTCACATACATACACGCACGAGAGCGTATAGAAAAAACACGAACCTCGGGCGTCTCTTTAAAAAGCATACACACATGTTGGTTGGCACGCGCCGTCAAAATAGAAAATAACATAGGGAGAGTGTGCCGCCGCTTACACTGGGTAGCGGACACAGAATGAGTAAGGCGTTTCCGAGAAAATCGTCCATCGCCCGCGTTTCTTTACCACTTGTCTGTTTGTATACGTTTTTGTTTACGCGCCTCCACACCTGTCGCTTGGGTGGATTTTCGTACCGCGCAAGGTTTCGCAGGGGCTGCGGCCGCCACTGTTGCTGTGGTGGTGGTGGCGGCGGTTTCGATCTCCCGAGCGAGAGCGCTGCAGCTTTGTGCCGAGAGAGAGGCGCACACGGTGGCTAATGGAGTTTATCCCCCTTTGAAGTGCGCCCGTTCTGGAGCACGAGCTGCGTGTATCTCTGGAGCATGCGCGCGTGGGCTGCTGCTGATGCTGCTGCTGCTCTTGTGTTTTTCGGTGGTGCGGCGCTTTGTGTATGATAGAGGGGAAATTTTGGAGCGGTTGGGAGCTTGCGGAGATGGCAAGGTCCATGTTGTACGTATGAACTGATAGTGTGCTGGGGAAGGGTAATTAAGTTCAGATTGAATCGTATTTTCAGTGGTTTCAATGGAGGTACATTTTTTTTTCGGTGGATTTATTAAAAATAAGAACAGTTTGTGACTTGTTAACGGTATACACACTTAAAGGCAATTCAACTTTAAAAAAAGATATTGTAGGTAATTTGACGACCTTTAAAAAAAGATTATTATATTAAGTAATACCTACTGTAATATATTTAAAAATAAAAAAAACGAAAAATTTCAAATCGTTTTTTGGTTATAAAATGAATCCATTTGTTCAAAAATTATAGCAGACACACACATACACACAACAATTTTTTTGCTTAAAAACGACGGATTTTTGTGCCAAAAGTTTTAAAACATGTTTTTAAAAATTTTTTTGTATCAAAAGATATTTTCACTATTACAAAGCCTCCTCTTTGAGGAAGCAAAAGCAAAACTTCCACGTACGTATAGCCACACACATAAAATACTCTTCTTCTCGAAACGAAAGCAGCGCAGCCGGAATAACCCCATCCATACACGACACCCAACGTCGTCTCGAGCAACCCTCTACTCGGCTTGTCAGCCATCACCTTCCTACTCTGGGCTCTTTATCAAAACCTCCCCCTCCCGCGCACGCCTCTGAACTAGAACTCCGTAAAGATAGTATACAGTAAGCTAGCTAGCTAGCTCGCCGTGACGTATACGCTTTACTATTTAACCGGGCGGCCGGTCGTTCGACCTATATGAGCATTTGCCGTCTGCTCCCGCGCGTTTAAGTATATAGCTTGCGACATATTCGCGCTCTCCTCCGATGTATATACATCACCGCGCGCAGTGGTGGCGACGACGGTGACGGTGCCGGCGGCTCGACCTGGAAATCGCGCTCATGACGTATACGTACGCGAGCGCAGGGCGAGAAAAGAGAGGGAAAACTTGTTGAATGCGTGTGTGCATGCGCCAGCTCTCTCTCTCTCACTCCATGCCTATATACTATTACGTACATATGTGTGTATATATATACACGAGGATGTCGATGGTTCCCTTTTTTCTCTTCCGCGCGTACACACCCTGACCTTCTCTCTCTCTCTCATCGCCCTCGCTTATTCTTTCTTCCTTCTTCGTGGCGTTTATATCTATAATACTGATGCCTTTTTTTAGCCCCCAGGACGCGAGCGCCCATCCCGACCACGATGTTTCTATTTTCGGTATGTGTGGAGGCTGTGTGTACACATACGCGGAGCACGTGTACACGCGCCAGCACGCGTCGATGGTATGTGGAGGATACATGGAGTTCTTCTCTTTTTTTTTATTTACGTGACGCGTTGGCAAGGAGGCGTACAGTTCGATCACACTCTTTGTCTCTAGGATAAGGAGTGATCGCAGAGTCTTGGAGTACTCGCCTGTACGTGTATACGCAGGCTAATTGGAAAAGTAGCCAGCTTGTGTAATGGTTGTGTACGGCGCGGTATGTTGTTATGCTGCATACTGCTTTAGAGAGTAATTTCGTACTCGAGTACTAACGCTGTTTCCAGTTGTAAACTAATATTAAAATCGTGCTTAGGGGGAAGAAGGAAAGAAACCGCAATCCTCTAATCTTTACGACGCGGCCTTTAACTTTTTAAGACTTATATAATACACCCGGCGCTTTAAGGAATTTACAATCTATTTATTGTAATATAGCCAGCGGTATGAACGTTGGTGTAGTTCTATACTGGCGATGACAGCGGCCTATTATAGCCGTGTGTATATATACGCACGCGCGCGCGCGAATTCATAGCCGCTAAAGTTTTAGAATGAAATTTCGCTCATCATAAAGTTCACTCTTTACACACAATTCAGTTTAACGGAATTTCCGTGCAACTGTCATGGCAGCGATCAGTGACGGCGCGTATCTCGGCCCATTCAATTTAACGAAGCTTCAATGTACATATAGGATGTGCCGCTCGTATAGATATTGTTAGACCAACAGTTTTATATGACAAAAATAGATCCTTTGACGTCGCTTATACGCAGCACGCAATTACGCGCGCTGTTTTTACTTTGAATAAAAAGTATGTTAAATTCGTTGCGACATCTCTGTAGTTGTAGTTTGACCATCCAATTTCGCCACATCGAGGACACTATACGTTTACCTTAATTATCATATTGTTGGTACAGAAAAAAAGTCCATTCTTACGAAACTTCGTACCGAAAATAATCACTTCCGCAAATATAGAGCGAAAATCATACAACGTAAAAGATTTTTACGCAGAGGTGTATATAGAGCCTTTCGTTGCGCTGCTTCCTCTCTCCATCTTTTTCGTTTACCCGAGCGACGGACTCGTTTTAGGTTTTTTCTTTTTCAGCATATATACACGCGCGTGCGCGGGCGACTGAAATGTCGTGATTGCAGCTTTACGTAATACACGCTTGTTATTATGTTATTTTCCGTCGTCTCGGGTTGTTACACGTGCACACACGCAGGCGTCCCGCAGGGCTTTTAGCGATATATATGTATTATATGTTTGTGCATGCTGCTGAATTGCGTGAATTTCGACTTCGTCAGCGTAAAAGTGATGAGCGTAATTAATCAACGCTTGCGCGAGTGAGTGAGTTATTGTTTTCGCACATGTGTGAAAAACTCGAAACCTTAGCAGGATTCGATGAAAGTGCAGTGTGTGGGTGTATCGGGTTGTAACGGGTGAATGCGAGTCTTGTTAATAACGCGTGTAAAATGATACGTGTATTTTAAATGTACATTTTAACGGGTAAGTGAACGTTTTTTTTTAATGGAAAATGTAGCAGTAGTACGTATTTTTTTTAACTTTAAACAATAACCTTTGAAATAATATGCAGTATTTTAAAAAATTTTCGCATGTAAGATGAAATTGTCTGATATACGATGTATGTATTGATTCGGTTTGGAAATGGCGATAAATGATTCGTCGAAACTCTATTGTGAGATTAAAATGAAACCGACAGCATTGTAATACACGTTGTATATCGATTTGTCCGAGCGAAATACTCTGCGTGTACACGTTATGAGCGATCGTTCTCTTCGGTGTTGATTTATTTGAAAATTCAAAATGGCAAATCGCGTATGATTATGCGTTCGCACGGGGAGGGTATAATTAATATTTTACATCCGTGAAATGAATTGATTTTGTTTAAATTGTTCATTGTAGATGCAAAGTAGTGATATACAATATTCAATGATCAAATGCAGCAAAAGAGCAGCATTTCACTGGTTTTTAAATTAGAAACATACATATGTAAAAGTTTTGAGAGTTGAAACAAATGCATTCGTTTGTAAACGAATAGAGATATGAAATTCGGAGAAAAAACTTTCAATTATTTTGTTTCGAACAAAATTATGTGTTACCATTTTTTATGATTTTGTTATATTATTTATGCAAACTTGATCCATGTTTCATACAGAAAATATATGAAATTCAATCCAAAAACAGAATAATTGATGGCTGAGAAAAATGCTGTTTATATGAAGTGCAAAGAGAAAAAATTGCACGCGCTCGTCGGAATGTAAACAGACACTTTGAAAAATGCATTCGCGAGAAGTAAAATCAATAACTGTCGAGAAAAATTAATGGACAGAGCGCATAAAAGTCTTTTCAGACTACGGCATCAAAATCATGTTCCTATGGAGTTTATTAATTTTTCTTATCTTTATATACGCGTAACATATAAAACTTCTTTTCGCCAAACGTCACCACCGAACAATATAGCATAATGATCGAACACTCCTTTCAACACCGTTTCCTTCTAAGACCAGTCCAAGTTCAATCACCCCCGAATATATCTCGCCCGAGATGTACATTAACGATATCACCAGAGAGGAATCACTCAGCCACTCTGACGCGTCATTGTTTGACAGCACGCAGAGAACCCCTACTACCATCTCTCTCTTACTCTCGGTATAGATATACCAAATCGCTGATATACATATATACAGATTACACCCTATCTCTCTCTCTCTCACGTTTCCTCGTCAACTCCCGCACGCGCGCGGAAATCAATGAAACCTCAATACCCAAAACTCATCATTATACGTCATTGCCCATTGTGACGTACGTGCCGCGTACACACAAAAACATTATCTCGTCTCCGCGTCTATTACCGACCCCGACGGCCGTCGCCGCCTATTTCCGATCAACGTCTCTTTCTCTCTCTCTATATAACACACAGATACTCGAGCCCGTGTAGTCCATCAATTTTTCATCCCGCTCGTCATGCCTCCTCGGCGCCGTCGACGTCGGATCGCTCTTGTCATCAACCCGAGGCTCGATTCTTATCAGTCCCGCCGGGGGAGAGAAAGCAAGCCCAGGTGTATGTGTGTATGTGTGATATGTGCGATAGATATAACCCACCCACCGATAGCGTGTACACCACGAAACAAGCTCGAAATTTCAGTGGAAGCGAGTATATGTATATACGTATAGAGGGAGAGCACGTTTGTAGGTATATATAGGTATAGATATCTATATATACGTAGACGGGAGTTTCTCGCAGGTGAAAATTTGAATGTGTACCGACGGAATACGTCAGTGGGTGGGTGTACCACAGAGAGAGCGTCGACGAGGGGGAGAGCTTGAAGATAGATAGGTAGATAGATGAAAAGAGAACAGGAGGGAGAGAGAGAGAGAGATGATTTACACCGGGCCGATCTTTTATCGACGGTCTCTCTCTTTCTCTCTTCCTCTTTCGCTCGCGCGAGTTCGCGTCGACGTTCCACTTTATGCTCGCTCATAACCGAGGCCCCGCCGACACACAATGGCTTTATCGGCTACAATGGCCCGCGATAGGAGGTACCCCCGTGATGTGTGTGTCTCTCTCTCTCTCTCTCTCTCTCTGTATATACCTACACATTCGAATGCGCGCATGTACACCTATTTACACATTCCTCTACGTACACGAGTACATCGTGTATATACGTGTGTGCGCACGCGTGCGTGTATCCAGGACGGATTGTATGAAATACATTTTTTTCTCTTGCCTCGTTTAGCCGAAGCTCGTGCGGTGCGAATCGAGGGAGAAAACGAGGAAGAGGAACTACGAGGGCCGCCGGTGAAAGAGGAATTTTTCGAACCGAGCGTGCAGATGGAACTTTTATTTGCCATGACAATTTCGATAAGCGTAATGGCGCATTCAAAAAGGGAATATCGTATGATATCCTTTGCATGCGTGTGTCGGAGGAGTGAGGGAGACGGGTCAACTGGTAATCCGGCTTCTTTTCAGTCACTATATATATCTTGTCGCCCGGGAAAAAGAGAGTAAGAGCATATTTCTTTGCTGCTTGGAATATTGGATGGATTTTTCAGGAAATGAAATTACGATCTTCCATTTTTCTGGTTAGCGCGCAGTGGCGAATGTTCGAACGTGTGTATGTGTCAAGGCTGTTTATTTATGACGGATTTAATGGAGATTAAATGTCGGATCGGCGATTGTGGGGAGCTTTATGTGCGTATAATCATTTATTTCATTATAAAGATACGCTTATAAATGTTAATGTTAACGTTAAGTGTTATTAATTAATGAAGTCATGACAATTCTGTGATTTATGCATGGTGCGTATTTGACCGAAGGGTTTATTTAAAACACTTAAGGTTATGGACATTAATTAAAGTCAAGTGAAGATTATGATGGTTTCTGTAAAATTACGGTAGGTAGAATAGATCTGCTGAAATGTTTCAACATAATTTATTCTTCTCTCATTTCCAGCACACTTTACTTCCGTGACGTTCTTCGTGCAAGGGAATATACTGTCGCGTGCACTTACTAATTCAATTATTGTAATTAAAATTCTTCAAGGCCTGTAAATGTTAATTTTTAGAATACCATCCTTTAATCATTAAATTAAGAGAGTATAACGAGGGCTGTTTTTACATTCCTCGCTAATGAATTTAAAGCACTTCGTCAAAAACAATGATTATACACCGACCTAAGGCCTATCATTACTTAATAGCAATAACGTGACTCAAGGAAACATTGAAATGAATGAGATATGTGCACGATTGAGACATTCAATTATTATACGTCCTTACCTTGAAACCAGTAAAAACTTATATATAATTGCTAATTATTTGACTTTTTTTTCATTAGATTCGTACACTGCAGAATCGAATAAAAATATGAAAATCTGTAAATAATTTAAGACGGAAATATACTGGCTTTCGTCGTCGGATGCAAATAAGAAAACGTCGTCTATACCCATACTTCTAAATTGGAAACGTTTACAATTAACATTCTAACAAGCTACTCTTTCGTCAACCTGCATTTCAAACAATGACGCATGAAGAAAAAAAGAGAAACGTCGGCATTTCATTTCGTAACGAGTCTCCGCACATTTGAAATTAAAAACATCGTCAATATCCAAAGAAAACTTCTTCGCACCTGAACGTGTTATTTCTCTTTTCAGAAACGCGAATGTGAATTTCTATGCAAACGCATCATCACACGTGCGAATATTAGTAGAATTGCCTGCTGCAGCTTTTTCAACGCACGAAGGTTTCGCGTATATTATTTTTTGCAAGTAGAATCTACATTTATTTTTAACATATTTTTCAGTATAACATCAGCTCTCGTATGACCCAATTCAATATCGTCAGAGCTGCATAAACCAGTTCGCAAAAAGATAATCACTATTTGCGCGCCACTTTACCTCCGTGCGCGCGCGCAAAAAAAAAATCACTAATGCGATTCTCCCCGGTAAATTTAAATCCCAACTTTGGTATATCCATGGCACATAATGAAAAGCGGACGACGCGACGTCTCTCGACGCACAAACCCGATTAATCACTTTCTCCGTTTAAATCTAATTACCTTCTGAAACTTCCAGGGCTGTGCTCTTTCGAGCGTGCGGCAAAACTCGCGCTCCGCTCGCTCGCATTTTATTTAAAAACTTTTTTTTTCCTCCCACTTTTTAAACCCATCGTTGCACACTCGCTTGCTCGCTTTTCTCTCTGCCATTTCGTCGTCGCAGCGGCAGCGACCGTATAACGTAGTTCGGCCTTCCCTCGACCGTAAAAGCGTACAGCAGCTTTCCCAACCGCGCGCGTTTTCATCAAAATCGGAGAGTATATAGAACGACGTCAGGCGTCAAACGGCCATTGCAGGAACCGCCAACTGGGCGACGAAGGACAAGAGGCGATAAAATACGGCGCGCGCGTGAAAGCTCACACCTCTCGCGAGAGATTTTCCCTCGAACGGCGCGTGCGAGTTTATAGAGGTAGTGTACAAGCCGCGACCTTTAAAGTTTCTGTAGTATAACGTATAGGTTGCTTGCTTGCTTGCACGCGCGCGGGTTTCCAAATTTTACGGGAGGATCGATCGGTCTCCGTTATAGCAAGCGAGCGAGGGAGATTGCGAAACGACTTGCTCGACGAGCCATGTGTTATTTTCGGGTATAGGTACGTTGTTGTCGGTATATTACATTATTTGCTTTGAGGTTGCCCGTGGAACAAGGTGTAGCAGCGCTTGGAAGATTTATCGCTTTTACGCGTAAGCGGCGAGCGGTGATTTTTTTTCTTCTTTTTTTTTTTAGATTGATGGACTGGCGAATGGATATTTACACTGCGGCTCGCGAAGGGAGAGAAAAAGTTTGCGCACGCGGCGCTATGAAAATAATTTGCGTATACTGGCCGCTGTGTGTGATGGAAGGCTGTTTACCCATCTTGCACGTATAAAGTGTCGGAAATTTTTGTATACTCTTCTGTGTTTAAAATTAACGAAGGAATGTGTTTGTGCGTGTACCGCGATCAATATATAATTTCCATAACGCGATAATATGTCCCAACCTAAAGCGAGAGCCATGTTATTCAATAAAACCGTCGAAATACGAAACAATCGAATTTCCTCAACAAACGGCCATACGTATATGACTCGAGACATCACATACAGCGGCCCTCAGGGCAACTCCCTAATGTAATTTCACAGGCGCGCGTACATCAGCGCCAAATCAGTCCCTGAAAGCACTAAATACGTCGTATCTCCCGCATCAATCTAACTAGGCCGCGCGCGCGCAGGTAATTACAATGCGAGAGAACAGCGGGCGAACGCGCTCGATATCACACTCGCGCGCACTGAAAGAAACAGTCCAGCACCTCCTCCTTCGACGACGACGTAATATCCAAACAACGGCCCACGTTAAACGGCTCTAAAATAATTAATAACAGACGCGCGCTTGCGGAGGAGAGAGAGATATCTTCAGCGCGCATCTGCCGTGCGGCTATTTTTAGTCTGGCGCGCGCGCGCCGTGAAAAAAATCAATGAAACTCGTTCGCAAAGAAACGAACGCGGCGGCGAGTGAGAGGCGAGAAAAAAGCCGACGGTATATATGGGGGAGGGATGCTGTGTAGAGTGAGCGAGAGACAGAGTATCGGCCCCGCCGCGTGAACGTATATACACACATACGCCGCGAGAGGAGGAAGGCTTCAAACTGGTTTTCGAGCGGCTGAAAGCGTGCGCGTACAGAGAGAGAGAAAAGCTTGCGGGATAGGAACGCGAGGAAAAAGGAGCTAAGTCGCGGAAAGGGAAAGAAGTAGTGGAAAGCGAGAGAAATTACGGGGAAGAGGAGAGTTTGAATGGGCGTGGGATGTGGGACGAGAGAAGAGGTGGGTATCTTGCGAGAAGGATAAGCTGGAGCTTTAAAGGGGGGAGATTTTTGCGCGTGGAGAATCGAGGGTGGAAGTGGAGAAAAATGCGAGGGAGGAAGGTACGGGGAGGGACACGAGTGGATTTGAATATTAAAAGGGTGCCCAACTAAAGACGACGAGGAGAGAGGCTGATGCGCACAATGAGCACCCGTGCGCGCTTGATGAAAAATGGAGCAATACTTTTAAGAGGGGGATTATTTTTAATGCTGGAGAGATTAGACGGTGTATTAAGAGGTTCTCTACTTAGCACGCAGTTGCTCGAGATTTCTATCGTTATGCATTATCGTGCCGCGAGTGATTTGTATGAGAGATTATAAAGTAGTTGAAAATTTTGTTTTTTTTTAGAAGAACTTATATAAATATAATATTTGGAGTGTAATAAAGAAAAGTGTGATTTTGAATATCCTGATAATTTTTTTTTTATAAATAAACCGAATGTTTTTATGATCCATTACTGGGTAATTTTATTTCATCGAGTTTATACAAGGGGCTGGAATCAAATTACAATATCGGAATATTGCTTGAAAACGTTCCCGTTATATAAACAGAACGCGGATTCATTTTCCATTACCGCGCGAATGTTTTTAATAGAAAAATGTTATTACAATCTATCATTTTTTCGTATATAGGAAAAAAGCCAATAAACAAGGTTAAGGCCATTTTAATATTCCCTATGACGCTTTACAATACAGCCGCGCATCTCTATGGTCCATTATTTATACATAAAACTCCATTTGGCTTCCCTCTCCGATCAAACGAAGTGGAATGGAAAAACGCCGTGTTTACCGAACTTATTTTCCTTTTCTTTTTTTTTTACATTGGGCGCGGTTATGCCAAGTCTCGAAGCCAGTTACAAAGGCAGACTCGATTTGCTCACTCCGCGAAGCATTTTGTATGTGTACATCGATGGAGAATACGAATAAGCATTCGCTGCTGCTATATGGCCAAAGTGAAATGGTCGCGCGAGCGAGGAATAAGAATTACAGAGCGCGGGAGGGGAAAAAGAGCAGTAATGCGCGGAAAAGAAAGAAAGCGTGCGCACGCGACTGAAACAAAAAGAGAGAACGAGGATGTTGAATGGAATGAAGAGCGCGCACTATTAGCGGGGAAATAGAGGTAATAATGAAGGGAGTGTTGGGCGTAAAAAGAAGGGTGGGGGAAAAACTGTTTGAAAGAGCTGTATTTTTGTTTTAGTTTCACGGTAAAAAGGCACGAACCGAATTAACTGAAGTACGTTTACTCTTTACGACGAGACTCTAAAATTCCGTTCTTTTTAATCAGTTTTATGGTTTTCGCCGGTGTGGACGGTTTTTAATTTCGACAAGACGTTCGCGCATCGAGGTGGTGTGGTTTTTACGAGGTGCGTTGTTAGTTTTGTTGCAGTTTTGAGAAATTTTTATAACTTTATTAGAATAGTAATAAAAAGCACAGGAAAGCAATTCTGTTAACTCACGAAAAGTAAAACACATTACTCTTGAAAAAACATTGATGATAGCAGTTTGTCAAAGTAATTAAAAAGAATTTTAATATCTTTCATTTATTTTTCCACGAACGATTGAAAGTTAAATCGTTTCATATTTATGCTCAATTTGAGAAAGCGAACGCGTCAAATGACACATTTAAAACGAATCCACCTGTTGCAATACCTCTACACACGATTGATTTAAATTACACATTTTTTCCGCCAATTCGAACCCCGCGTTCAAAATTAACGAGAGGAAAAAAAACGCTTCCAATTATTAACTTCCTCCTTCTCCGCATCGACCCAGACCTTCCTGAACTACTTCAAGCGCAAGAGAGTAAAGGCTCGAATTAACCTTCCGCGCGAGGCCCGTTTCTCTCTTTCTCTACCCACATCCGCGACAAACCCACTAACTCTCTCTCTCTCTCTCCTTCAAAATCGCGTGCGAACCGTCTAGCCTCTCACCGTCTCCGCAAGAGAGGCTCTCGAATTCCCTTCCCACCGGCGCCGTGCTTGCTGCAGTAACTCCACAGCTTCTCTTCTCTCTTACTCTCTTTCCCTTGCCAGCCGCACGAAAAAGGAGAGCGAAAAATGCGCGAGAAGAAACCACGGCTTCGCGGCGGGCGCGAGAAGCGTCGATGAAGATCGGCTCGCTAGGAGAGAGAGAGAGAGAGAGAGCTTCGGAGCGAAGCAAAGCAAGCTGTACAACCGCGCGCGCATATACACACGTATATATATATATATACACACACACACGAGCGAGCTCACGTCCGCCGGCGCGGGGTAACGGTAACTTCGACGCCGGCTTGCGCTCTCTCGCTGCTGGAATCTTTTTTATTATTACTTTTATCTCAACCGCTCGATCTCTCTCTCCCTCCCGCGCGAGCGCAAGCAGAGTTACTTTTCCGGAGTGAAGTTTCTCGGTATATATAGGTATGTGGGTACGTGCGCGAGGCTTTGTCTATAGCGATGCGTGTTTCCACTAGGGCGTTTCGGACGAGTTTCGAGAAACAGATGATTTAACTTTTCGGAGGGAAAGATATTTCATGTCGTGTGTACGTGATGGCGTGTGTGTCGTGCGTAGAAGAGGAAAGCGAGTGTGTAGGTGTGCGCGGCATGGCAATTTTTATCGGTTGATTCACGGATAAATTGCCCGGGAAACGCGGCTGATTTTACGTTTCTCGGATGAGGAAATTGAAGAGGAAATTGCGCTTAAGTGGAGAGCAAAACTGACGATATTAGAATAAATAGGAAACTCGAGCGATTAAAAGTAATGCCGGTGATTTGTTTGCTAATGTTTATTAAGGGGTTTTTTCTTGTTAAGCAGCAATAATTAAGCATAACTTGGAAGATATTTTTTTTTTATATTTTTTATATTTATAATTTCAAGTATTAATGCATATGTACGTTATTCATATTGCAAATTGGCATGTAAAACAATTATTAGATTAAAATATGATTTAAGCATATACTGTAAAATTTTGTTGCCCTGTGCATTATTGCTCGTAAAACTATAGATTATTTTATATTTGCATCGTGTATATATATAAAAAAGATTTAATATGCTAATAAAAGTACACATTATAAACGAAATCCCATATATAATTCTCTTATCAGTTATTCTGTCATTCAAATTATAAAAGCATTCGTAACGCTATATAAAGCTAAAGTTTATTAAATTTACAAAGTAAATGTCACGGCGCATTATTCTTTCTCTCTTTCTTTTTCCGCAGCTATATTCCAACAAGGTATATCCATATCTCGAACAGAGAGCCAGAGCGATTTAATATTTTAAGAGAAGGGAGAGAGTCTGCAAACTCTTGCCGTGAAAAGGCCGTATATACGCGTATTTCAAAGGTTTATATGAAACTGCGTTTTACAGTGGCATAACGTAGTTCTTTCTCGCGCGCGCGCGTGCGGAAGCACAAGAATCAGAACTCCATAATTCACGAGGTTCGTAATGCGCGCCCCCGATGTTTGTTTAGTAAATAATGCCCGCCCGCGAGGTTGTAAATTAACGGAACCAGTTTCAATTTAATGCGAAATGCGAATAAAAATAATGAGCCCGCATCGAGTTCCAAAAGTAAATTATAACCGCGGAATTTATGCTTCGGCGCTCTAACGCGGTAGAGTTTCGTAAAAAGAAACTGAATTTTATAACAATTCAGTGTGGCGGCTTATACCTTAGATGAAAACCGCACGAGTTATGATAAATAATAGCCATTTTGCCTGAGCGCTAATTCGATTACGCCCATTCGTCTATCGTATAGATTGAAGAGGCCAAAATCACGTCTCGCGTACCTGTCGACTCGGCGCAGTCTCTGAGAATCTCACTCTCTACCTCCCCGCATCCTGAAGTAGGCGAGTCACGCTTTACAGTCGCTATCTGTCTCGTAAAAAATTCATTCACCGAAAACGGCATTTCAAGCCGCATTTAGAAAGCTCCGCGCCACTTTTAGCCGCTCGTGCGCGTGCGGCTGGAGTCGTGAGCCGTATCAAAGGCCGAAAAAAGGCCGAGCGAGCGAGCGCGCCTCAACGGCCCTAAATCAATTTGTAATCTGGTTCTTTATCAATTTAATTGTTATACTTCGTTATTGAGTTATCTCGTCGTATTGTTCCACTTTGCTCAGTTTTTTATTGATGCCGATAAATCAATTTCGTCGAGATTTTTTTTTTCATAGTGTGTATAGAGAGGAGAGAAGAGAGGGAGAAGAAGGTGGACGTTGTGTTGGTATTAAAATTTGCATCGCTAGTCAGAGGTATGTTTTTTTTTTCCTGCGGGGCTCTCCGCGTGCTTTGAGGGATTGTAATTTAATTTAAAAATTTTTTTTTGTTGCGTACTTCAAAGGGTTTCAAAATTAATAATATAAGTAAGTAGAATGTATGTTTTAGTTTTAAAAGCAGCTTACGCAAAGAAACGGATTTGTAAAACTTTTCAGCTGAACATTTTTTTAATTAAATAATTCTTCCGCGTTCGTGGAAAGAAAGGAATTCTTTTTGTTATCCAAGTGCATGGGAAATTACAAAACTGTAAATTCGTTAGAGTTACAAAAGAACCCTCATAGTAAAATTTTCATGGTAAAATTCACAAAATTACACTAAAAAATTGACATAAAAAGTATTGGATAGGCCATTTTATAAAGTAATGCCACAACATACAATTATCATTACTTTTAAAACGACACTGCTCCCAAACCAAACACACACACATAAAAATAAACAGCTGCACAATACAATGCACTCCTGTCTCTCCTATCTCGCTTTCGATCCAACTCCTCCGCGCGCATCAGTGCCATATCATTCACGGTACCTATATACCTGCGGTAGCCGAAAAGAAGGAGAGGGAGAGATAAAATCCCACGCTAAGGCCGGCTTATTGAGTCTCTCTTTCCCATCTCGGTGCACCAATATACATACCTACTTGCGGGCGATATTAAAAGATCCTTGCGCTCGCGGGGCCACGTACCTATATGCGCAATCTCGCGGTTGCAAGCCCGTTAATAATCCGCGCAGCGCGTTTGGCACCGCAGTAAATTAATTAAGATAAGCTGTACTCTCGCCTATGCGACAACGAATATATACAGCGCAACCCCGTCTGTGTACACGCGCGTACTACATACATGTACACGGCGCAGCTGCGGTTTATCGGCTGCGTTATCCCGGCGTAAAAACTTCGCTATAAATAAATATACAAGAGAACGCGCGCACGCGCGCGGGTGTCGCGCGTCGTATACACCCGGTGATCCCTAAACTTTGTGTATATGTTTATGTACATGTGAGGAGAGACACGAGAAAGAGGGAGAGGAAAAAAGGCGGGACGCTCTGTCTCTCTGGGAGAGACAAAGGCCGAGGGTTTGTTTTTTTTCCTCTCTCTCTCTTTTCGTATACTTTTTCGCGTTTCATTCTCGTATTCTCGACGTCCTCTTTTTCGTTTTATTATATGGCGACGAATATTCGGGAATTTTCTTTCTCCCTTTTTTCACGATATTTGCGAGCGCAGGTTTTTATGTACATGTATATGACTGTGTCTTGTTTTGGAACTTACCGTTGCGAGAGACATCGAGCTCGACGAGATTCTCGAAATTCTGAATGTCGGGAGGCAGCCGGTGGATTTCATTGTCGCTTAATCCGAGCTTTCGCAGCCTCTGGAGTCGAAAAAAATTCTGAAAAAAAGAGGCATAAAAGTGCCGGGTTAGCGGGATATATGGCGAGACTCTCTCGAGGATTAAGCGGCACGGAGGGACAGGAAAGAGAGGAGAAAAGACGGGCGAGAAAACGGTTTTCGTTTTTAGAATGCAAATTGGGGAAGAAATAATGCAGAGCGGAAGTTTGTTGTTCGTGTGCTGTATGTACGGTCGTATTTTAACGTGATTTAGTTTAATTAAAAAAAAATGTTCTACTTATAAACTGTTTCTATATTAAGAATTATAGACAACAAGAATGCTATTATAAATAACGCTTATGAAGATGTGTTATTTTAGGAGTACATACTCCAAATACAGTTTTACTAACTGTTGTTTTATTTTTAGCATTTGATTGACATTCCATCTAAGAACCAACAAAGGCGATGGAGATCAGAATTAAAGTATTTCGAAAATTTGGCTCGGTGGAGGCGAAAACAAAACATTGGCAGGTGGGAGGGAACAGCTGAACAAAAAAGCAATAGAGAGCAAGCAGAGCATTAACTCTGCTCTAAATTCTGACAGATCAGCTTGTCGTAAGGAGCTTGACAATTCTGCTCAATTTCAAAGGCTACAAATCAGCGAACACTTGAGAACTTGGCTGTTAACAGGTGTAAAGTGGGCTGCGCTTTAGAGGAGTAAGGGTTGCACACAAGGAATCCAAAAATTTTAAAAGACTTGACTGTTCCGCTGCTGCTGTTCAAGAGGCAGCAAACCGTTATGAGTTGAGAGTACTCTCTATAAGAGCTTAAAAGAAAAAGCTTTACCCTGCAACCTTAAATAAGCCAACGAAAAGAGAGCTTAAATCTTCAAAGCAGCAGTACCATATAATGAGTGTACATATCAGAGCAGTCCGTTCAATTTGCTTTAGAGAAACTTGTATTTTATTTATAGATTTAACGTATTATTGTTACCTTTATAGCATTATTTTACTACTTATTTTATATACACATTCTCTTTGTAAAAGTAACGACAGTTAATAATATTTTATTACCTATAGCATACAGTTAATATTTTTATAGTTAATAACCGCATGTATAATTATTTATTCTAATATTAGCAGTTTATAAATCAATTAATCATTAAATTAAAATAAAACAATTTTCATGCAATCAATATTCAATATTAAACTCCACTTTATATATATTTATGTATTTCACAGAATTACAAATAACAGTGTTTGTAAGACTATACAAAAAAAGAGAACAAATAACTTCACATTCCCTTGCCTGCCCTAACAAAGCTTAACTAGCTACATGAACTACATTCTCAATATCTTTTATTTTAACAAGAAAATAACTATATCCACGACAAAAGTTAATTTATTAACGAAGTGTATAGTAGGAATTTGAGAGAGCTTTGAAGGGCCACAGGAAAAAGTATAGCTTCCCCTCGAAAAAAAAAAAATCTTCTGAAAACAAGACAAAGCTTAGTTCTCACAGAGGCTAATGAACCCCGTCCCGAGCTCGTCGTCGTCGTTGTCGTTGTCGTCGCGCATCATTCAGTATCATTCGGCGAAGCCAGAAAAATGCACACACAAGCGCTCAGTGGCGCGCGGGAGCGAAGAAAAGAGAAAAAGAGAAGAGAGTGAAAAGAGAGAAGAGCCTCGAGTCATTTTTGGGGTTAGAAACGAGTTTGACAGCCGCTACTCCTGTCTTTCTTCGGGAGAGAAGAGCGTAGAGAAGCTACTATAGTAGCACGTCGTCGTCGTCGTCGTCGTGACTCTTTCCCTTTCTCCCGCTCGTTCGCGCGCGCGCCAGCGCGTCCTTGTGATATTCTCTCTCTCTCGGCTCCGCGTCTTTCTTTTTTGCAGTCGTGCTGCTGCTGCTACTGCTCTGCTTGGCCTGAGCTCTGTATGTGTGTGTATGAGTGTAGGTATACGCCTCACCTCGCGTGCCGCAAGAAGAGAGCAAAAAAAAGGGGGAAAAGAAGCCGGGAGAATCGGCGGAATAAGAGCGCAACATCGCGCCAGAAAAGAGACAGAGAAAAACGCCGGGGAATCATCGGCGGGAAACGATGAGGAAGATGGAAAAAAGACGACGTAGCAGAGAGAGAGAGGCAAGAAAGACGTATTAAATCGAGGCTTTTTGTTGTTGTGGTTTTTTCTTCGTTTTGAGGTTTTATCTGCAATCGCGTCTGGGATGGGATGCACGCGAGACGCATGCATTAATCAATTTGAATGTGAGACTGAATCTGGAGTAAAAATCGTTCATGCATGAAATCTGTATATTTATTAATATATTAACTCATTCTGAAATGTTAATGATGGGTACAGGTATATGAGAATTGGTTTTATTTTAATGAAAAACAATGATGGTTTTGTTATATATCAATTATTAATATACCTGTATAAGTTTATAACTCTGCATTATTCTATTTTGCAAAGCTTTCAACAAACACTAACAAAGCATCATTATTACCTTGTGCATGAAAAAAAGGTTCTAAAGATAACTCTAATCATAATTGTTTCTGAAGAGTGTGTAAAGGAATGCTCTTTATCTCTCTTTTTCTATACCCTATCTAACATTAGTTTGCTTTTAATGCCTTCACATTAAAACTATAAACTGTATGACAAAGCAACATTGAACCAGAGAAAAATCTTTAAAACCAACAATAAATGTACTTATCTAATCTAACATTGCCATTTTTCATTCACTTTATCAGATATAATTGGAGTAAAATAGTTTTGTTATCAAAAACTTGCAGTATACTATTAATTACTACTTTCATGCAAAATAGTTCTATAAATGCAGTTTTGTAACAGACTAGTAAGTAAGGCTAAAAGTTACATGACTCATATATGATTCATGAAGGTTTTTAAACATAAATAGTCTTCCAAGTATTCAAATTGCATGAATCTGGAATGCAGCAACATTTTTGAAATCTACTATTACCGAAGCTATTAAAATTAGTACCACGTGAGTTTTATACGTGTTCTGGATCATTTAAAACTAGTTACTCAGTTTAGAATTCAATTATTACTTTATAAGCAGTAATCATAATATCAACACAGGAATTCCTACATGCAACACAGCTTCCAAGATTTTACGACATGAATATTTGCGTAAACATTCTAAAAACGTTTCTCCACATAAATTCTAGAATCCAGTGCAGGTCTTGCAGATGAGAATTTATGACAGAAAAGGTTCAACTTGAGCTACAAAATTCCTTAGATTCCACAGAGAAAGCTGGCCACTTAATGAAACTTATGTTAAAAGCTACAACATATCATTAGCTCTTTCTTTGTTAACTACTTAGAAGAAACCATTTGCTATACTCTGCCCACAGACCAGAGATCCACCTGAGTGCATAAACTCCAAAGTATATATAGAAGCACCTCCCTTTCTCCTCAAAGTCACGAGTATATAACTATAGCAAAGAGAGCCATTGGAGCAGAGAGAGAAAGATTGACTAGTACTCGCGTACTACACTCAGCCAGCTAAGCTGTACCAGAAACCTCAGCCCCGCGTTTAACCTCGAGGCCGCTCGAGGCATAGAAGAAGAAGAGCGGCTCGAGCGTAGTAGGTATCGCGCGCAGGGGCACACTCATACACCTGAGCGATCCCGGGCCCGGTCCGGCGGCGCACAGGTATAGCCAGTGAATCGACAATGGCGCACGCGCGCTGTCTCTCCCACCATTCTATAATCGTCCCTTTTTGACACTTTCCCGCCCTCGACGTTCTATATTATGTACCAGTTCGAAATACCGATCCTATTGCCTATACAAAGAAAAAGATCTCGTTGAACTCTACACACGCAGTATTACGGAAAATCGTAGCGCACCTGCATTGTCGCGTGGACTGTACTAATCAGATTTGCTCGACTAGACCACAGGGGGGAGTTGTAGGTATAGGAGTGTACAAGTATGTACCAGTATATATGTGTGTGCGTATGTATGTGGACAGGTGAAAGAGGGGTGGGGGGTTCTCTTACCTTGGGCAAGTCACGGATGTGATTGGCGTCGAGCAGAAGCTCCTCGAGGCTCCTCGAGTACCTGAGAATGTCGTCCGGGACGGCCGGCAGCGAGCAGTGACGCTTGTCCACGTACTCCACCTGCCTGTTGCAGCCCTTGAAGATCGGGATGCAGCGGAACATTATTGCACACCGTTTTTTAACTTCTTCTTTCTACCTTATACTTCTACACTTTCTTCTACCGCGTTTCTCCACTCTTCTTTTCTTCTTCGTCGTCGTCTTCTACCTCTTCTTCTTCTTATCACACTCACACCACGCGCACACACACACGGTCCTCCTCGCGTAGTCCTCGTGTCGCGGCCTTCTACAGCACAACCGCGGGGCAGCTACTACTACGGCGACGACGGCTGTTACTCGCCTCCTCTTGTTCTTCTTCTTCTTCCTCCTCCTCCTCTTCTTCTTCTACTGCTTCCGCCCTCGGCCGAGCACCTATACAAACGCACATATACGGGAGCGTGGAGGCGCGCTCGGGCGCTCGTTCCGGAGCAGCTACGACGACGGTGACGACTCAGGCCGGGCGACGACGGCGATGGTGCCTCAGGCGCATATTACAACACATCAATATACACACACACACACGTACGCACGCACTCCGGAATGTCGTTACAGTCTCGTGCACGCTATCTCTTTCTCGCCTTCCTTCCTCTTTTCTTCTTTCTCACAGATATCTTCGCACACTTCGTTTACCTCGCGTGGCCTTCACTGGAGACTATATGCACGCGCACACAAATGTACACGAACGCGCTTCGTTGGTCGCTACATCGGTGGTGTACACACTCACTCTTCTCTCTCTCTCGTGCACTTTCGGAGCACTTATCTGTCTCCCTTTCGCGCGGCGCGCGGGCGTTCGTTTTTATCTTTTGGGGGTTAGGTGTGCACGGCACCGTATATATACATACGACTCGGCCCGTTATCGAAAGAGGCGCGAGTCAAAGCTGCACTGGAAACACACTCACACGCGGATACACAAGACACGGCACTAGTCACCAGCACTGCTGCACGCGCAACTCATGTGTGCGTGCGCGTATCGTAGTAGCCCACTACTGTACTCGGTGTGTGCGCCGCGCACGCTTCGTCGACGACTGGGAGAGAGAGAGGAGAGGAAAAAAGCGCTGCACACACACGCACAGGTGAACACGAATCGTTCCCGTGCGGTGCTGCTACTGCTGTTGCTGCTTCTATGTTCTCTCGAGGCGGCTTCTTCTCGTCCCCCCGGTATATGGGCGAGTGTGCGTGTGTTGTAGTGCCTCGTCGAGGTTCTTCCACTCGGCGGCGTGAACTCACCTCTCGCGCACAGCCGAGCCTCTCTACTACGCGGGCGCGACGACGGCGGCGACTCTGGAGGCGCATATACAGCGCGTTATACTCTCTTTCTCTCTCTCTCTCACACTCTCCACTATCTCTCTCTGTCTTTCTCTCTCGCAGCTCGATGTTCCCTTCTAGCGCGCACGGCGCCAGCTCGCCGTCCTTTTTTATCCTAGCCCGAGGAGTACGGCTGCGTCTCACTCTCTCGCTCGAGGTGCACCTATATTATACTCTACACACACAGCACAGTGTCTGACGTCACCTATATAAGTACGTGGGGAGAGACTGAGACGCGATGCGCGTGCGCGCGAAAGGCCACGGACGATGAGGTGGCGAGGAGATGGCACACTCGTCCGCGCATTTCTCAGCTCCTCCAGGGCGTGGAAATTGGTCGAGGAGTGTGGAGTCTATCTAGAGCCGCGATAGCTGGGTGTGGCGCCATAGGGGGAGCCAGCGCACAGGACGTTTGAAACGAGAATATTTTAGGGAAATTTATCGTTGGTTGATGTATTGTATTGCTGCTGTCAAAACATTGGCTTGCGCAATATGAGATTCCTCTGTGCCAGACGCTTACTCATGAGTCTCATGACTGATTATTCTTTATCGCTTAGGAATGCATTAAACCGTGCTTAGTATGTCTTATTTGCAAACGAAAATAGATTCGCTGTTGCTATTCTTGGATTTGCTACTGTATTTTTAATTTCTCAACACTTTGAATCTATTATAAATTATTGTAGATGATAATAATATTATAATGGTTGAAATAAAATAATGCATATTAAAATAAAGATTTACCTATATTCTGTTTTCACTATTATTTATTTATTATCATACTGGGTAGCAAATTAAAAATGTGAGCCAATTCATGATCAATGTTTATTTTGTTTTTTTGTTTAGAAAATCCATTAGTTAATCTAAATAACAATTGTAACAAAGGTGGCTACGATATCTTTATTGTACAATAAAGAAGAAAATAATTCATTAATCAATTAGAGTCAACTGAAATAAAATAAGGTATTTTTAAGAATAATAAAATTAATGCAGTGATACAAAAGCTTGTTCAACTTACGCGGTTTCTCCACTAGCCAGACCTAACTGTACCTCAAAACAAGTTACCACGCCTGTAGAATGTGTGTGTCCTATGCATATGTGCAGTCTGTTTAGTGATGTGCAATTTAGTGATTTGGTAAGATGTTAGGTTATACGCCAAGGAGACAATTATTATTCAATTTACTTTAGTCATGTAGAAGATAACAACATAATATATTCATCTTGCCATATATAGTTATGTACATTTCGTATAAATAGTAATATATTGATACCTCTTTGTTGATTGTTTTTTGGTGGCCACTTTGCTTTGATTGTTTATACATACATTACATACAGATATATTTAACAAAGTAATATGTGCACTTTGGACTCTTACACTGATAACATGCAATATTCATGATCTTACATGACTTTTAACTTTAAAAAAAGTATTAGTTGAGACCAGTGAAAGTAAACAGCTGCTTCGCAATTCAAGTCCACGTACTAGTTTATTCCTATAAAGTATATTAAATATTGCCAAAAATGAATATTGCTGTAATATCAGAATATTTGGATAGTTATGAAGGACGTGATAAGTTCCTTAGAACACTCTCTTATGCTGCTAAGTTAGCATCAGGATTTCCAGCCTCTAATGAGACCTCTAATAAATTTAAAACTTTTGGAAGTAAAATGAGTGGTGCTAGAGTTATTTTAAGGCTTTTAGATGATATTCCAAATATTCATCATGCTATGTCCTATGGCTGGGGTCACAAGGTTAATTTACATTTAATTTTAATTAAATTTTCTGAAAGAAGACTCAAAATATTAATCGTTAAATATATTTTTTCTTCAGGAACCTGATTGGTTTATTAGGACCATTGAACTAATTAAAATAACTGTTGATGTAGTTTATGGCCCAGTAGAACACATTTGTTGGGCAGGAGAGAATAAACTTGTTTCTATAGATACAGAAAAGTGGGGTAATGCTACAGTATGGTTTTGGATAGCATCACTTTACCTATCCCTTATTAAGTAAGTACTATGTTTTTTAATATCTATTTAATATTTGACACATGCATAAAAATATTATGCAAGCTAATTTAAAAAAAAGATATTTACTAAGTTCTAAACTGGTTTATACATATAAGAATTGTATACATATTTATTGTGCATACTTTAGCATTGGTATATATCTATACATTAAAATATAAATTATAATTTTTTTAAATATTCTTTTTAATAGTACTATACAAATAAATTAATATATTTGTTTCTATTGTATTAATAAGTATGGGATTTTTCAGAACTTTGCGTAAATATAAGCTACTTAAAAAACAAGAAATGAAGTTTTGCAAAACTGAACTTGATCCAAGGTAAGTAGTATTATTTTTAGAAACCATTACGAGTATTAATATTATTTGTATTTTCATAGATTCAACAAAGCCAAACTCAAAAGCCAACAAAACAATGAATTATTGGGTTGTTTACGATTAATGTTAGATTTGAGTTATGCAGTAAGTTATCTACCACCTGGTAAACTATGGGGAGGCAGATTATCAGCCTGGCAAGTTGGTGCACTTGGAACAATTTCATCATTTATTGGGCTTTATCAAGCCCTTTCAAAGAGAATAGCAGAAAAGAAAAGTTGATTTATTTTAATCAAGAAAATGAGACAATATGTGAAGTTTGGTTGTGGGAGGATGTTTATGAGAACAGAATGTTTAAGTATTATAGGTATATTTGTTACTATATTATATATATAAAATGTTTTTAATAAAATTAGTGGGAAAAAGTAAGAGTATTTTTTTAAAGACAAAAGGTTTTCTTTATTGTTTTTATTACTCTTGTACTACAAATGTAACATTAACAAAGATAAAGCTTAAGGTTGTAGCAGCTTTTAAGGTACTTATTAATACACAATTTCAATATTAGAAGCTACTTAAAAACTTTTTTACAAGGAATAAAAAAACTAAAGGAACCAGAGAGGCACTTTTATATATAACTTAAAATTAATGTCTCATCGAGACTATAAGATCGTGAAAAGCTTGTCGCCTTGGAATGCTTTGACAGTCTTCTTTATCAGATTTAAATCACTCGTAGACTATGCGCGTATGTATACTAGTTTTGTAAATCGCTTAATATTTTCAGACTTAAAAATAATTTCCTTTGCATTTCGCCGCAATAAAATTCTATGGAGATCACGTTAAAAGGCACGACTGATTAAAAGTGAGTAAATAAGACTTTAGGGATAAAAGATAATCATTAAAATTTTTCACAAGGGTTTTGCAAACCCAACTGCTCTGCACCACCTTGCAATAATTGTTTAACGCTAAGATCCTACTTCTAAATACTTAATTATAATTTCTTTTAAATTCTTCTTTTCGAAAGCTTCATAAGCTTTATATTAAATTAGTTGATAGTAACATTGCATTCTATCAACAAAGATTCATCTTGCCGTGCCGTTAAAATGTTGAAACCTTAAATACAACAATTTTTGTAACAATTCAATGCTCAGAATAGATAAAATTCGCCTAGTATCATGTACTAATCGATTTCGATTAAGATTACATTATTATTTCATTATAACGCAGCAAAAAGAGATAGAAATAGAGGAAGAAAAGGAAAAGAGAAAGGTTTAAAAAAAATTGAAAAAGAAATTTTTATGCAAAGATCTAAATTGTTTAATCCAATTTAACAGAATCATATAAAAAAACGAAACATAATAGAGACAGCGCGGTGGAAAATCAGTATTTAAACAAATAGACGCAACACGCAAATTGCGAAAATAATAAATCGTAACAAAAAAAAAATAAAAAAAAATCGAAGTTCTACAATCAGAATCGTAGCACGTATAACTCCATTTTTCGTCACTGTTTAAACGACTAAGTGAATAAGAGGCCCTCTAAAGGCAAAAAACCTTTTTCCACTACTATAACAATAGCAAGAAATTTCACTACCAGCAAACGCCTTGTTTTCTCACTGGTAGGTAACATAATTATAATAATAATAATTATAAATCAAATTAAATTATGACTGACTGGGTTCACTCGTCAATAGAGTCCTCCGATTCGTGCCTATGACGATTGAAATTATAACAATAATTATTTTCTCATGTTTCTTAAATATATATTAATTAAAACAATATTCCCCACGCCAGTGCTCTTGATAAAGATATACCAACAAATAAAAAATATTCATCTTTGTTCGTAATAGGAACTCAAAGTGAAATGCTCTTTCTGAATTGAAAATCCCGATTTGTTCTGATCGAACAAATGCATCCTATCAAACTTACGCGCTAATCTCCCAAGTCGCAAAAAGCTTTATCTTCTCTTGCGCAGTTAAACTGTGAGCTGTAAAATTCTCTTCACACCATCGTTTGTTTTAACTTATCATCTTATAATAAACTCTCAGTTTAAATTTCTCCGTCGACTATGGTCAAAGATAACAAAGATGCATGTCGGTCGATCAGGAGAACAATGACCGAACGATGTCAGCAGAACAACCGCTTAGGTAATTATAGGTTTAATTCATTATAGAGCGGCCACTTCCATGATGCGAATTCAAGCCTATCATCTGATTGTTTTTTAAGCCGCGTGACATAGGCTTGTGCCAGCCTATTGATTCGTTATTGTGCACCCATTGCCAACAGGTGTGGCAGTAATATTTGAAACATGTCTAGAACAGACAAAGCATTATTTAAATATTTTACTTAAATTATATCTTTAATAGTTGTTTCTTAGTAAGTAGTTTTTACGTAAAACAAAATGTCTAAGATATTTAATATTTAATATACAATTAGTTTAAATATAAAATGTAAAAAGTTAAGTATCTTGAATTTATAAATAGTATTTAATGTATACAATACCCTTTCCCTACAGAAATAAGGTCCCTGTTGAACGTAGCAACTTGAGCAAGGGGCGTCTTCGATGTACGGATCCACTTGCAGTTTCTTTGTAAATTTCGAAGTCTTCACTTCAAGAAAGGCTGCATTGATAGCTTTGTTAAACGAGAATTTACTACTGAATGTTACTCTTGCTGATCCAATAGGGTACTTATGTTTGTCAGTATCAATCCCTGAAGCAAAGTTTATATTAATGAGTTTAAACAGAAAACAAAATTTATAATATTTTTATGGAAAATAACAAGTACCTGCGTAAATAACGTTGTCAAAAAGATCATTCATGATCTTAGCCAACCCCTTGGCAGTCATCATTCCGTGTAACGCGCCAACAAAAACTGTTTTTTCAGGATCTAGTTTTTGTGATGATGATTTAACATAGTTGCTATCATTGAGTGCCCAAGGAATAACTTGGACCTAAAATAGTTGAAAAAAAAGAAAAAACAAAAGAAATATTATCCAAGTTTGATTTTATATACATCAGCTTCATATTAGATTGTGATTTTCTTACTTCTTTGCCTTTCATTCTCTTCGATGAAATTTTATAATAGTAGCTTCCTCCATTAGAAACATCAAGGATGCAGCAAGTTAAAAGAGCTTTCACCTAAAAATTTTAACAAAACCGTTTTACTTAATTTTAAATTTAAAATATATCTTTCAAATATTCATACCTGCTTTTCTGATTCAAATACTATGTATACATATCCCTTAGGTTGGCTACTAGTTTGGTTTTTTCCAGGCCACTCTATTTTAATTGGTCCAAACTGTTTAAACGTAGATATTAATATGGATTCCGTAATATCCCATGGTACACCTCCTAAAAACACCTTCGATGAATAACCAAACGGATTTTGAGTTCTTAGGGGTAAAGTGCCACTCCAAGTATAAGTGGCATCTGATACAGCTACAAAACGTACAAAATTGAAGTTAAAATTTCCATAATTAAAAATTTTTAGTTATGATTATATTGCACAAAAAATTTACAGTGAGTATATTTACATGCTGCATTGCGATGGAATCTGGCAGCTTTATCTAAAGATACATGCGCTGGGTGTTGATTTGGCACTGTATTTCTAGTAATTACGCAACAACCTTTATCTGATTCAAAATTTGAATTCATGTAAGGACCATTATTATGCTGTTGATTATAATGACCACGTTGTTGATGTTGGTGCGGCTGATGATGTTGGAAATGCTGCTGTACTTGTGGCACCTGTTGATTTTCCAGATATTTTTTTAACTTTTGTTCTATAGAAGCTCTACCCTTTCGTTCGAAATATTTTTCAACTTCCAGTAATGTACTTGGATTGGCCGGGTAGTAACTAGGTTGTCCAGCGTTTAACGATAAATAATTCTGAAATTTTGAAAATTCATATTCTAGTATTCTTCAAAATTGACAATATATAACAGAATAATTTTATTTAAATACCACAAAATCGGATAATGGACCATCAACACTATTAACACTGTTTTCTGAATCTGCTGGTGAATCTGATCTGGATCCATTCCAGTTCAAAAGATTGGGCGGAAGTTCTGCCGATGGACTACTGCAATCACTTTCAAATTAATTTATCACCAATGATCAATAACTTCGAAATGTTTTATTTCTTCTCATCGCGATGGATAAATATTTACCTGTATGGAGTAGAGCCTCGAATGGCTCTGCCGTAACACGGGGAACGAACTGGAGATTGCTTGTTGTAACTATTCGAAACTGAGGAGCCTGATGATGTGTAAGGGCTGCTACCCGCACTTGAGTAAGAATACGCATTTGAGTATAAACTTCCCGGCGTACTAGGGCTCGCCGGTGTATGAACTAAGACAGGTGAGTTTGGCACGTCCGTATTAGTCGAGTTTGAATAGTAGCCGCTCGAATTATTGTCATGTTGCTAAAAATGTTAAAATTTTATTCATTTAAAATAAAACTTGTAATTATTATAAATAAAAGTAAAATTAACAAGCTTGTTACCTCTACTGATGACGTGTTTGAGAAGTATTCAGTTCCACTGTTATCTCGCATCTGTAAAGAAATTCATGCATCAATCAATACCATCAAAATTGATACTTCAAACAAGAGTAAATTAAGAGAGTTCAGGGTAACTCTTATTAGATAATACATTTCTAAATAATAATAATTATGTTGTAAAACTTGTTCCATTGCTATTGTAAGGTGCAAAGTCCTCCATTTTAAGACGG
Organism: Torymus auratus; assembly: GCA_900474315.1. NCBI lineage: Eukaryota > Metazoa > Arthropoda > Insecta > Hymenoptera > Torymidae > Torymus > Torymus auratus. The sequence goes on from UXGD01000062.1 coordinate 94,978, forward strand.
GAGTTAGAAAAGAACCAAAGAACAAGGAGAAACAATGGCGAAAAGCCTGCGGTAAAAAAATGTAGGAAGCGAAATGAAGAAAAAGGGGGAATCGTTGCATTGTTTCGAATTAGCTCCCAGACACCGTTTTTTGGAGCTGCTCCAAAATAATATCGCGGAAAGGCTCGCGGGAAGAATGAAGGAAAAGCGGGGAGGATAGACGCACGAAAAGCATGGAAAAAAGAATAGCCCTCAGGTCTTCAAACCCTCGATCGGGCTTGCGGGTGTTGTATTATTAACTTCAAAATGGCTTTTTCAACTTGCCTGTATATACATTGCTTGGCGAAAATAATATATCATTCAAAAAATTGGTCTTACATAGTAAAAAGTAATTATAAGCTCGTTAGTATCCAATTAAAAAGATACAAATTTCAATACAATATAAACAATTTTTTTTGTATTTTTAATACTAAGAATAAGACTTCCATAAAATGGACGGTTTTACCGTAGGTAATGCAATCAAAATGAGCACCGTCATATTTTTACGCTTCAATCTCAAACCGCAAGGACGAAGCTTAATTTTAAACTACAATTCTTGGCTCCTCTGAAATTCGGACCGTTTTCTTAAAGTACACGCGCGCATACTTCCCTCCGTCGCTTCTATAGCGCGTACGCGATTTACAATGATATATAAACGCGCAGTTGTGTCTTGCATGATACAAGGTTTATCGCACATAGGCGCGAGCAAGCCTAATGCAGTTTTCTCTCCGGAAAGACTCTTTATGGCTCCACATATTTGGCAGATACGCGGCCTGCGTCAGCAGTACAAAAGTCGGTAAAGAACTGGATGAAGACATTGTGCTACTCGATGCGCGACGTTTTTACGAGCGATCAATCAATCAAAGTAATTTTCCTTTCGCGCGTCTTTATGTGTGAAAGAAGTGCAGGCAGTTTTCTCGAAATGCTTTCTGGCCTTGTTTGCATGTTTTTTGCGTGTATAATGTTAATACGTCTCTTATAAAAATGCCTTAAATTAACAAGAAATGATCATATGAATAAATAAAAATATAAATTTGATTTCCGGTTTTAATTGATTAAAGCAGAAATTTGAGTACTTGAAAAGAGTTGAAAAGAAGAAAAAACGATTTAATTGAGTAACATAATTACTTGCTTATAATTTTATTTTAATAACCGCGATTTACTACTTGTTACATTCTTAAAGACAGGTAATTTTCGATAAAAGATGTAACAGATATAAGTAGCTTTCTCGATTTGTGAAAGTTATTGAAGATCTACGATGGAGATGAGATTTTATCGATTACTGCGCAAACGTCTGAAGTAATTTCTATATCTGACCTCGCGTAATAACATATTACAAAAACATAATTATATTTTTATATAATTTAAATTTAACTATACAATTTTTTACGATTACCATCCCATGTACTCCCAAAATTTATAATTTAAAATAAATATAGAATTCCAATCTTACCAATTTCTACATATGAACAAACATTGTTAGACATAGAAATGTAGACACTGATAACATTAAAAACCCGAAGAAAAGAGCAAAAAACAACTGTACGCATTGTTAAGATCAAAACGAGCATCTTTGGAGGTCCTCCAAAGGGGATGATCATTGTTCCGGTTATTGCATAGTCGCTGTACCACTGAGAGCCTCAAGTCGGCGAAAATAGCAAGAAAGACACATAATGCGCGCGAGGGAAGAAGAAGAAAAGGCCGTTCATTTTGCCTTTGACACTTTTATATCGGCTCGTCCTCGCACTCGTAATATTTACAAGTTGCCAAGAAGAAGCAGTCCTAAACGAATATGCCATACCGGAGAGAGCATGCATGTGTATATACAATATACATCGCGCGTGGACGCAAAACATAACGCCACTGCATGTTTGTCACTCGCGCGAACCGAGTTTACGACGAGAGGGTGAGGGAATTGCACGTCCACGACGCGCAAGCACAGTAGGCGTAATCGCGTGCTTTTCGCCGAAGTGCTTCTAACGCGCAATTGTAGCGATAGCGACAGGTTTGAGAAATTTTGGAAAAATTATTTACGGAGTGCAAGAAAGATTAATGGTGTTTGATTAAAAACATTGCTCTAAATTTCTTTGGGTTTGATGCAGGTGGTGATACGCGCGTATGTATAAGCGCAGGGGTAGTAATCAGGTTTGCGAGCGATCGAAACTAAAAGTAGAGAAAGAATACCAAAGGAAAATCGCGAAAGTGAAAATCGATGCTTCAGTATTTGCTGTTTGCTATACTTTTCAACACTGAAGTATAAAAAAAAGTTTCACAAGTATGATTTTTTCAACCTTAATTATTTAAAGCAATTTAAATATTCTTTTATATTACAAAAGAATTAGGTGACCGCGTTGTTTAAAAAGGAATAGTCCAAATTTTAGAAGTTAGAGGAAAGTTACTCTTTGGAAATTTGAGTAATGAAAATTGTAGGTTTTTGATAGAAAGTAATATGGTATTTGCTTTTTATAGAAATACCATAAGAATATTCAACTGCTTCGATTAGTAGTTAAAACATTGAAAGAGTAAAATTATACTAAGTACTCAAGGATTCAAATCAATTGTTATTTAAAATGGCATAAACGTATTGAATGTACAGTTAACAAAATTAAATATCTATTATTTATTTTAAATAATTTAATGCGTTTATGACAATGAAATACTTAATAATGGTTGATTATGCATTCGAATAATATAGCTAATTATAGAATAATTGATTGGAGTGGTGCATATGATAATGTCATACGGATCATATACAAGTATTACAATGTAGACAAATTAAAATAATCTTTAGTAAAAGTAAAAATATATTTAGACCTTTGTTAATTTAAGAAAACTTCACAATTGAATCTGTTTTACTTTAAAAGTAAAATCAGGAATAAGAACCCTTTGATACCAAAGGTAACTAAAGAAATTTCATTTGAGTTGTAAAATTGTAGCTATAAAAACCTTCAATATTACAATATAATCTCAAAATACAAAAAATAAATTAAAAAATGATAAAAAGTAAGCTTAAAATAGCTTAAATTCTTATTATCTGGTTCATATATGTTTAAACTGTTTGTACTCTAGTTAAATAATAAATAAATACAAAGTAACCTAAATCGTATTGAAATTTTTAGGGTGACCGAAATTTTGTTTAACATTCAAAATTTATATATTTTTTTACCAGAGGATAATTTGAATACGGTAATTTCGAGGGACCGTCGAAGTTGGACTGGCCTCCTTGTTCCTTCTGTCCAGCAGCCATCAAGGATCCGCGTGGTAATCCAAGTCCAAAAAGATCGGAAATTGACGTGTCTGTTGCATGCAAACAAAAAAGTGTGGTTATACGTCTTTAAGAAAAAATGAATTTCGTTGTTTATCAATTATTTATAACACACTTCAATTAGTTTATAAAGCGGCAATCTCAATGCGAAAATAAAGTATTCAATCGGGAAAATTAAAATTTAATTTTTATTTTTTAAATTTATCATTAAACATGGAAACGATAAATTTTTCGTTCAATATAAAAAGATTTTAATCATATACTTTAAATATAATTTTTGTTTGTAAAGTCAATTTTGACGATCAAATAATCGTCAACAACACAAAATACGATATCGGAACAAAGCTCTTTTGCCCTTCGGAAGCATATTAATTATTTAGACGAATGAACTTGTTTTAGAGACAGAAAAATAGCCGAATGGGTTGTACCGGGATCCATCGATTGCATCGACGCTTGCGGGTCACGAAGAACTCTTTCACAAACACTATTAACAAATAGCCTATCAAAAATATAATATTGCAACCCAAAGACTTGTGATACGATACAATATCAATCCAATGCAGTTTCTTTGTTCTTTTAAACAATTATTTTAATCAAATGTGCTTTATTTTTTCTTTGAAAACTATCTTTGAATCATATTCGAAAATTTGCATTAAAATGAAATATTTCAATCAGGAAATTTTTCGAAGGATATTGAAGTTAAATTCAACTAAAGTAATCACATAAGACAATATTCTTTTCACGAAGATAAGCAGAACCAAATAGAACGTAAACATAAGTAGCATCAATTACTTCCCCCAATTCTCATTAAATTAATAGCAGCTGTTTGCCCTTATTCCCAAAAATAAAGACGTAAATATTATTATATTTATATGGATGGACGAAAGAGCAATGAACAGACGTAGGAAATGAACACAAAAGCATTACAATAATAGAATTTCACGTGAATTATTGATTGCGCGCATGAGTGCGCTAACAGTCACAAGACGTCGATCTTGGACGTTTTCTTTCTAAAATAATGATTACGCCAGTAGAAAATAAGTTTACTTCCTTAATGAACATATAATTTTCCTCAGATACTGCGGCACCTTACCTTCCCCTAACAAACTAACCGATCAAAATTAAATATCACGCGAGAAAAAAAACTGTCCTAAAGTTTACCTTCGAGATTCGCGGAAACACCGGGACTCTTGCCGGTTGGTGACCCAACGGCGACGTCTCCCTGGTACTTGGATGTCTGTGGCATGGTGAACGATTCGCTGCCACTGCCGACGGGCGACGAAGGTACGGGCAGCTCGAGCAGCAGGTTGTTGATCGACTGCAGCTGATGGATGTGTTGCTCGCGCTCGTGTTGCTGCAGGTGTTGCATTCTACTGTTGTTGTTGTCGCGTTCCGGTACTGTGTTCAGGATGTCGAGGCGGCGCTGCCTACCCCTCCAGGAGGGATGCGGCGGCAGATTAGCCTGGTTGCCCTTTGTTGCGTCCAGCGCTGACTCACCGAACTTATCCGCCTCGTACTTGTAAGACAACTGTAGAGGGTTACGAAAATGAAGAAAATACATGTGTTAGTGTTGAGAGAAATAATAACGATGGTTGGGTACAATTTATTTTCTATTTGGGATTTTCATTTCGTCCCTTGTTACTTAGAAAATAACGCGAAAATAATTGCGGATTTTTTAATAATTGCGTGGATGAGAGGTGCGTCAGTTATAAAAAATAACTAAAAATATTGTTTTCTGCATATTACACATTTGAACACTGAAATTCAATCATTTTTTAAATAAATAATTCTATATACGTCTATATTCAATGATTAAATTTGATGTAAAATTTACACAAGCAGTAGAAGTGAAGTTACCTACATCTTAAATTTCAATCTTAATAACGAAATTAATTTAATATTTAATTTCAAATAAAGAAGATAGATTCAATATTAAATCATTAACCATTCAACGTATTCTGTTATTTCTAATTTAAATTTTACATCTAAAATACCATGTTCTTATATCGGAAAGTTTTATAGTTTATACGGAATTTCCATAATTCTTATATTATCAGTTATTCTTTTTTAACGTTCAATCCTGACTCAATCAGTTTTACGACCTTGCAATTACAAATGTATGTATAATTTTGACGCAATTCTGAACACGTTGTTTCTCATTGCTGTAATATTTGTTTACGCGATATTTTTACACCACGTATTTCTATATTTACAATCTCCCATATATACATATTATCATCCTGGAATCAATAAAAGTAGTTAGTAAACACATAATGAAAATAGCTTTCAATGAACAATTAACTGTAATCAAGAAAAAAAAGACATTTGACAATACAAAAAAAAAAAAAAAATTACATCAAAATTTTATAACGTACATCCATAATAGATATATGAGCAAGTATTATTTCTGCAAGGGAAGCACGAGCCACGCAGTTACAGCTTATATCGGGCTACTCTCTGCTTCGCGGAGTTAGTCAACTTTCCTCGCCACCTCCCGTCGTAATAACGTCTTACGTGTGTTCGCTCGCGCGCGCTAGCTCTCGCCGGCGAAATAGCAACGGTGACGCCGAACCCACGAAATTACGCGCTTGCGCTATTTCTCTACCCTAAACGTGAAAGAGCGAAGGAAAAAAAAGGCAGCAAACGAGCGGAAAGAGAGAGAGAACGGGCAATAACGTTATTCTGCTTATCGCGCGCGAAAAATTACAGTCAGCAGTCGCGGTGCAGTGTGCACGCGCGCGATCGCGTATTATACACTTGCTGGTCTCTAGCGCGCGCATTACAGGCTGGCCGCACGCGGGAGAGAAGATTATTAAAGCGCTCTGTCGAGACACTGTCGTCGATCGATCGGATTTCCACTTCCCGGAAGGCCAAAGTACAAAAGGGAACGGCGCGAAACTGTACAGTACTTACCACTTGTTTGGCTCTATGTATGTACAACTACTAGCAGCAGTAGTAATACACTAGCCCTTCGGTGCTGGCACGTGCGCGAAAATTATTATCGATGTTCTTAGAAAAGAAACACAGCGCGCGGGATATATATGGCACGGTCAAAAATGCCGCAAGAGCAAGTTAATAAGTCGCTCTTCACTAGGTGTGTAACTAACTACTATATGCTTCCAAGCTCGCGCGTGCTCAGTTATACATTGTGTGTCCGGGGGTATATATCCTCCGAATCGCGTCCCGATTTTATTTACAAACAACGGGCCGCGACATTCCTGGAATTTTTCCCGGGAGCTCCGCTGTCCCGCGCGGCGCACAAGTACCTTATATACCTACCTCTCTGTATAGCTAGTCCTGCGCGAAAACTTTCAAGCAAAAGTGGGGAGATGGACTTGGGTTAAATGCGCGTCTGGAATTTCGGGGTGAGAAATAAGTAACTAGGTATATACACGCGCGACCGTTTTTCGAAAATTACGTCGAGCGCGTCAAGGGGGGAAAAACAAGAGCTTCGACGCGCCCGTGTGATCGCTGACATTGATTTTCCGAAGCTTTCGTTGTGTTTTTATGACGCGCTATGCTCGCGCGTATATTTATGCGTGGCGAACTGCTGATTTTGAAAGAAAGGAGACGACGACGCCGCCGCGACGATCGACCACAAGTTTGATGAATGCCGAATTATATTACTTTTCGTCGTTGAAGAGCAAACGCAAACTTAGTAAAAGAGAAAATATTTTTGTTAAAGTGTCGAATAAGTTAGGAGAAGCTATTTAAATTTGTTTAAAAGGGTTTAATTTTTTAAAGCTAATTATGGGATGGAATGTTTACTATTGCTGAAAAGATAAAATACGGCTTTTTCCTTATGCAATATAGGATGTACTTTCCGTATTACTCGTAGCAATGGAATTTTAACTGATTAACTATGATTTAATTTTCAAACTTTTTTACTTTTAAGTAAAAATTGGGTTGCTTTTAGGTATAATCATTTTCAAGACGTACGTTTGTTTATGTTTTCTTTTAAACAAAAAACTTGCGATCCGCGTGCTATTTTGTTTTTTTTACGTCGCATTGCTAAAAATTATCTCATCTACTAATAAGTAATAAAAACATAAAAGAAAAATATCTGCTAAAATTAAGAATTTAAAATCTTATTGTATGGACTTGGTATCGTATTTACATGGTGTATATGTACGTAAAATGCAAAAATTTAAAGAAAGGTTAACCTCGGATACCGCAAAAACAAGCAAAATGTTTCATCATAACGCGAAATAAATCAACAAACCAACGTTTTCCCAATATCGGGCGTTAAAAATACCGACGCAGTGTGTCTCTCACCTGTTGCAAAAGCGTCGACATCTCGTTTATGTTTGCGTCCCTCGGCATATCGCTTCTGAACTGCCCGGGTCCTTCCCTCGTCCTCTTCATGTTTTCTCTCATCACCTCGTGCATGATGGACACGTGCTGACGCGTGTGAACGGGCGCGCGAAAAATCGGGAATCCGCCGGTCGAATCAACAGCGATCCTCGATGATAACCGGACCGAGCGCGTCTCCTTCGTCGCTCGATGATCCTCGTGCGCGACGAGACCCGTCGTCCTCTAGGTCAGGGTCTGAAGATCCCACTGTCGTTTATCTCTTCTCTCGTCCAACGTTATAACAATGTACGTACTTATCCTCTTATCGTTTAGGAAGGCCGCGTGTTGTCGTCCGGATCCCTTGACGGCTCATCGAGGACTGAGAGGATCCCGGCTGAGTCGCGCGCGCGCTGGGGGAAACGTGTATCTATATCGAAGGAGAGTGAGGAGAGAAAAACCGCCCCTCTTCCAATTCTCCTGTATGTCTCTCTACTGATGTTATGCGAGTATACTGTGATGATATTTCTTCCGTGAGACCACGCGACAACGACGATGGTCCCGTGCCGATTGTGAGCTCGCGCCGCGTGCCAGCGCGCCGAGACTGCCTAAAAGCTCTTGCGCTGTTTCTGCAGCTGTCTTTGTCGGGCGCTGCAGGCGCGGCGGGAGATTGCGGGAGGGAGAGAGACGGAAAAGAAAAGCCGGCGCTTCGTCTCCGCGACCCGCGTGCGTGCGAAATTGTATATGTTGGCATTTTATCTCAGGTGTGTGGGGGGAGGCTCGCGGGGGGGTGGGTGAGAGAAAAATCGAGGAATCGCGGTTCCTGGAAAAGGGTACCTGGGTCGAAATTCCGGACAACGGTCAACTTGTGTGCATATTTGGATGTATAAGCATATGCGTCTAAATGGCATTTAAACGTACTATACTTATAGCAGAATTCCTTTGCGCTAACAACTAATATTGCATACGGTAAATCTTGCTCTGTATTGCAAATTGCAATGCGTTTATGTCACTGTTATGTATGATACGTCTTTTACCTTTCAGCATTAAAATGTTAAAAAATATTTATAGAATAACAAGAGCATTGATTTTTATTTTTTGCATTACAAAATATTTTTAATTCTTTATTATTTTGTTTTGCATGTTTAAAATCCTAATTAAAAATACCTTTGCTATAAAATTTATTAAGATGGGTGTTTTCTTTTTGATCAGTTATTAATAAATTCCTTTTGAAAATAATTTAATTCATTTTAAACAAAATATAAATATTTACTGTACACTAATTTTATAAAATAAAATTATTACTAATGAAATACACAATTTTATAAACAAGGTAAAAATACGTTTTATTTATTCTTGTTTCATATTTGAGGAATCTAGCATTTCTACTTCAGAACTCATTTCACTATTGGAAAATTCTTCAGTCTTATTAGCAGAGTTTTCTCCCCAAGCTGAAAACAAGTTTACCCGCAACTTGTCAATTTGTTGATCTTGGGTTTCTGAAGTTGATGTAGTTTCTGCAGTAGACGATTCTGCTTTTCTTTGTGGATCAGGAAACTGGTACCTGGGTATGTCTAAAGGTGCACCTAAAATTATTATAAAATTGAAAATTTAATAATTCATTTTATAAATTGTTAATACTAATTTATATAATATCATTTATAAAATTAATTTTTACCTGGGAAAGGAGGGCTTTCAGTGATGAGTTGCTCCATAACAAAACCTAATAGTGTTGTTGTAAAAGTATCATCTCTCTTTAGACCTAATGCTCTGTGGCATGCATCTACTGCATCTGATGTATTACCCATCATTGCATGAATAAAACCAATTGATGAATAGGTTGCTGGGTTCAATGGATTTAAGAATAGTGCCTGTTGATATTGATAATAAAATATGTGCATATTTTAAATTACATAAAATGCAATTAAAATTATTCTGCATACTTGCTGATGGTATTCCAAGGCTTCTTCATATTTTTTCATTTTTCTACAAGTATGTCCTAGATTATTTAACAAAGCTTCCCACTTATTCGGAATAATAACATCTTTTAATCCATTTTGAATTTTTTTCATCGCTTCTTTGAATTGCTTTTCAGCAGTTTTATAACTAGAAAAAATGAGATTCATTACATGCTTTTTTAATTTCTGCTGTCACTGCATAAGAAATTTATTGTATATAATTTGTACTGATTATTTGATTATGTTATTTAAATAGTTAAGTTATAAAAGATACTTACTCTGAGTTATAGAAAGCTATGACAGCAGTTTCATGAATAACAAATGGATCATCTGGGGCAATACTTTGAGCTTGTTGAAAAAATTTATCTGCTAATTTTAAATTATTTGTAAGACCACATTCAAGACCTATATAAAGTAAAGGTAAATGGCAACCCTTCATTAATTGTGATGCTTTGAAATAAGCAGCCATTGCTTGATCATGTTCATTTTCAACAGCAAATGAATGACCATATGCAAGCCAAGCAGGGCCAAATAACCGATCTAAAGATGTGGCTTTAGCCAAATACCGCCTAGCTGGATCACTTTTACCTATAAAGATAAATTTTTGAAAAAACATATCACTATGTTGTTTAATAAGTTGCGCTTACCTATACTATAATAATAACAGCCAACAGCAAACCATGATAGTGCTAAATCTGGATATAAATCTACTAATTTATGTGCTAAATAAAATAATGCTAAAATGGAAAAAAAAAAAAATTATTTTGTTTATAATTCATAACATAGATTTTTCAAATATTTTACTTTTTAATAAAAAATAAAATACCATTGGTTTTTCTCAATTCAACTAAACAAGCTATATGAACCGGTAAACAACCACTATGATAAGGATCGTTTTTCAATATTCTGTAAAAGAAAAAATATAATTATTTAAGATGTTATTTTAAAATTTTAATATGTGTAATACAAACCTTTCTGTAAGTGAGAAACATTGATGATAATCACAATTGTAGTATAATCTTTCTGCCTCAGCAACTTGGATATCTAAATTAGGTCTCAAACGATCTCGGACAAGTGCTCCACAAGACACAAGTAAATTATAGTCAGCTGGTGCTTGATATTTTTTCAATTTACTTTCATAAAGTAATTTTAATAACTCAGCATCAGCTTCTTTACATTGAGCGTTAAAAGGTAATGAATCTAATAATTCCCTTTCTAAAATAATTAAATAAAAAACATTTGTGATTAATGCACTATTTAAATGTTTTTTAAAGAAACTTACCTTCTGCTGCAGAAAGCATTTGATTCTGTACAAGAGCTTCAAATGCTTGATACGAATATACATCACAATGAAGAGATTGCTTATAACATTCCGTTGCTACTGCTCGATTATCCATTGCTTCATATACCTTTCCTTTAACATATAAAATAGCACTTTGTACCTAAAAAAGGGATAGTTTAATAAATATTATTGTCATATTAAAATGAAAAAGAAGTTTTAAAATAAGGATAAAAAAGTATCATAAATATTATATTTTCAACTAACATTTTTTGGAGAGTCTTCCATTATAATAGATTGATCATCAAAACTTGCATCAGTTTGGTTTAAATTTGTTAATGTTTCAAATTCATTAATAACTTGAACTGCTTCTGTGTATTCTTTTGCCTCAAGTAGGCATCGAATGACTATGTAGTGACACATTACATTTTTCTGCAAATGTAAAAAAGCAATGCAATTACATAGAAATTATTTTAATTAATACAAATTTATTATTTTATAAAATGATACCTTTTCTAAACTACGACTTCTTATTAAATGAGCAGCACGGTGGTATTGTTTCATTAAGTACATACATTGTGCTAAAACACAAACATCCTTTAAATTTTCATTACTCAAAGAAAGGACTTTATCTGCCCAAAATAAAGCTGCACTATACAAATGCTAAAATGATGAATCAAAATGTAAATCATTAATTTTCATGTTTAAAACTTGAATATAAAGATGATAATTACCAAATCTATGTAATTTTTCACTAATTTCCTATAGGCCTCTAAATCCACATTTTTGTTATCAAAAATATTGCTCATCTTTTCACAATCAATATTTGTTTCTTGAGTTGACATTGTTGCAACATGAATTTTTTCAAATTTCTTTTCCAACTTTTAGGTTAGATCGTACTAATCATTGTACAAAATTTAAAAAATGTCTACAGTCTTAATTGATTCATGCAGCATTCATTATAGAAATATAAAATAAGTTTTTAAGGAAGGTCTGACTTTATTTAAAAAATAATGGACCGTAAATTTCATTAACTAAAATAAGTTAGTTATACTATGTATGTACAGTGTATATGTTTGTATATACATATGTACTATACTTTTGCCACAGCAGACTCAATCGGTAATGTGTCATATAAGAATAACAATAAGGTAATTAAAAAAATTCAATATTCAATGTTGTGTTAATTTTTACTTTTTTTATTCACGTATAAGTAATCGCATTATGTAATAAAAAAATTATAGATTTTACAATAAAACATGTTTTATTCATCAAATAAAATAAATATTTTTAGTAGTAGGTAATGAATTTTTCATTATTTATGATGAGCAAAATAACTACTTAAAACATAACCATCAAAGCCACCTCTTAACAAAAAAAAGAAGATGAGAGAAAACAATGTTATATTACAATATACAACAGTAATAATTGTATACACTATTCGTGGCATTTCACGCAGTTGAAAAATTTTCAATAAATGCTTCTTTCAAACAAGAATGTACATTAATTCTTCCTTCCTCTTCTTTAAGCTTTTTAATTTTTTAATTTTCATTATTGATAGATCACACATTATTAACTTTGTTTTTGAAGTATTAATCTTTATATAAGTAAATATTCCATCCAGGTCAGTCAATATGAATTCCACTTCTTCTAGTTTTTTTTTTTTTTTTTTTTTCTTTCAAAATCAAACTGTCAACATAATTTAACTCTTTTCAGCACCAATATTATAATACAAGTAAATCTATTTGCATTATTTTCACAATGAATTTTCAATTCCTTGCACGAGTTGGTGTGAAATTAAAACCTGTTTTCATGGTCAGATGTAAGTCTTCTTTTACTCAATGTTTCTGATACTATCTTGATCAGGAAACAAATGTCCAAATACTGTGACTGTAAATATCGCTGTAAGACCAAACAATCCAACTGTCGTAGTCACAGTAAACAATTGGGCATAATTATATCTGAAGTACCAGGCAAAGCCTAAAAATAGAGTTACAACACTGACCAGCAGCCTACTGAGGTCCCATTCGGTTTGTACTGAGCCAAGACCTGTACCAGCTGGTAAATTCTGAAAGGGTGGAGGATTAAAATACAAACGTGAGGAGCTATCCAATGAGTTTGAAGCAACTGAAGCTGGGCGAGGTTGATGAATTAAGCAGTGAACAACACAATTATTGAAAAATCCACATTGCTCCAAGGTAGTATTATCTGGTTGAAGAACTTGTCCATTGAAAACGAGTCGTACTAATTTTCTAGATTCAAGCTCCAATTGAAAGTGTCTCCTGAAATATAATATAAAAAATCATAATACAAATATTATTTATTTTGATTATTATGAATTCTAAGTTATTTATGAAATAATGAAATATAAAAATATAAAAGCTAATTTAGAATGTTCGTTTAATTGTATTTTTTTTTAATTAAGTCAATAAATACTAAACGCTATTGCTTTAAAAATAATAATTTACCTCTTGAAGTCACCAAGCATTTCTTTAAGACTACCAGTCACTAATTTCTGGTCATCATTAATAAATTTCAATTTTATGCAGATCTTATGTTCGCTAGTATCAGACAAATCAGGTTCAGCTTGTTCTGACTCTGAAGTTGCTGTCGTTGTCGTTGTTTCAGTTTCTGTTGAAGTCTTTTCTACTTCATCTACCTTAGTTTCTTGCTGCAGTAATGTTGTTTCTTCATTACTAAAGGAATCCATAGCTTGTATAAGAACTTCCTCATTTGTAGCAGCTGGAGTTTCAGTAGAATCAGTAGAAACTTGACTTGTGGCTGCAAAAGATAAGAGTATTGAGTACATACTTTGTACATACATGTCCAATTTAATGAGTTTTCATTTCTTACCAGGAAGAGATGATTCTGGACAACTAGCTTCTACTTCACTACTACTACCTGAATTTGACTGTCTAGATTCATTTTCAGAATTGTCAGGAACACGCTGTTGCTGGGCTAGAGCCAATGCTTGTTGGTTAGCCCGCAATGCAGCAATTCGTGTGCGAGTTCGGTGCTGTAAAATCAGCACTGTGCGTATCAAAGGTTGATCGGCAATGTTTGTTGAACACCATGCTATATAACCAACTAGCAAGACCCCAACAACAATGAAAAAGTCTAAGACTTCATCCCCTACTCCTTCTATCAATGTCATCTTCTGATCGTTAATAAACACCTAATAATATGAAACAAGATAAACAATGATGAAATTTAGCTGAAAATTGTCTAAAATGATTGGTAGATTCATATACAATTAGACAATTGATTGCTTGTATTTTGTTAAGGTCAATATTAATCTCACCTGAATCTAGTGTATAATCTAAATGAACGTGCTCTGGCGCAACGTTATTTCCGTCACAAATAATGAAAAATATAATTGTTGAAAAACATTTGGACGAAAAACGTCGTTTCTTGACAGATGACCCGTTTTTACGAAGCTAACTCTAACAAAATGCCTTCCGTGGCCTTGTTTACCGATTAGTGATTATCACTGGCAATATTTTCGTCGTCGTCAACACTGATGCCAGCTAGGGAATTTTTCTGTTGGGAATTTTCTTTAAGGTTAGGTTGTTTCCCCGCTCCCTGTTCCAAAAAATTCCGACTCCACAACTTCACCTTCCATCTCAAAAAGCCGAACAACGATCGAATACGTAAACTCTTATTTCGCAACAAAATTTGAGAATTTTCACGAGAAAAATCAACACAACGCTTGAATATCGCCTCGCCAACAACAATGACGGCGACAATGGTCTAGGCCTTCGTAGGATGAGACAGACGAGAACAGCAAAGTACAATTGTCGAGTCAAGCTGTAGAGGAGGACAAAGATGCCCAATTTTAGTTGATAACTATTAATCGTTCAAAGAACGCTAATAATGATGGATTACGAATTTAAGATGAAGACTCAGAAGGACCGGATCAAGGTCGAAGATCTCTTCGAGTTTGAGGGTTGCAAAGTCGGTCGAGGAACTTATGGCCACGTCTACAAGGCTCGTAGAAAAGAAGGGTTAGTTTCCCTACTGATGCTTGGCATCATTTTTGCTAATTTTATTAAGAAAATTTTTTTTAAATCAGGTGTGCAATCAAATCATTCTTAAAATTTTTTAAAATAATTCACAGGAAAAAAATTGTATACATCCTAGTTCCTTTGTTTATTACTTATGCATAGTATTCTATTATTGAGTATGCAGAGTGATGCACTTAACAGTTACAAGTTCAATATTAATGTTTATAAACATAAAAAATCTTAATTTTCACATTTAACGATTTAAATGTATTTCAAATTCTACTTTATTGAAGTAAAACAGTACTTTATGATAAAATGTTGTTTTTGTTAATGGCTTTGTATTTATAAATATTGAAGGATGTTTTTTTTTGTTTAGAGTACCTGATAGTGAATTGAAAAGTAGACCAGACACAAAAGATTTTGCATTGAAGCAAATCGAAGGCACTGGATTGTCTATGTCTGCTTGCAGGGAAATTACAGTAAGTAATTATGCAACACTTTTTTGATAGTGAATATGAAAAACATATGAATCTTAATGTTTGTGTTTGTATTTCAGCTTCTCAGAGAACTTAAACATATAAATGTCATTACTCTCATCCGTGTATTTTTGTCTCATAATGATCGTAAAGTTTGGTTACTTTTTGATTTTGCAGAACATGACTTATGGGTATGTTTATATTGTTTAAATATTGGAAGTATTATATTTACTTATATTTTTTACTTATTTTTGCAGCATATCATCAAATTCCATAGAGCTGCAAAAGCAAATAAAAAACAAATTATGGTGCCAAAAGGCATGGTAAAATCCTTGCTTTATCAAATATTGGATGGCATTCATTATCTACATTCCAATTGGGTTCTTCACAGAGACTTAGTAATATTAAAATTATGTTAAAATTATCTTTAATAACATTCAAAATCATTAATGTAATAATAATAATTTCTTTTTAGAAACCAGCAAATATTTTAGTAATGGGTGAAGGTAATGAGAGAGGTCGAGTTAAAATAGCTGATATGGGATTCGCTAGATTATTTAATGCACCTTTAAAACCTCTTGCTGATTTGGATCCCGTGGTAGTAACTTTTTGGTACAGGGCACCAGAATTACTACTCGGAGCAAGGCATTACACTAAAGCTATAGGTAACGAAATATTTTCATATTATATTATTTTTATTCTTTGTACTTGCAACTAATTTTAATCTCTTATAGATATATGGGCCATAGGCTGTATATTTGCAGAATTGTTGACATCTGAACCAATTTTTCATTGTAGACAAGAAGATATTAAAACAAGTAATCCATATCATCATGATCAATTGGACAGGTACATTTTGTTTTTTATATCAAATATTCATATTTCTTCTATTTATAACGATAATATTGTTTTCAGGATATTTAATGTCATGGGCTTTCCTTTAGAAAAGGATTGGGAAGATATTAAAAAAATGCCTGAACATCAAACTCTATTAAGAGATTTTAAACGCTCTAAGTAATACTATAAATATTAAAACTTTTAAATATTGACATTCCAATACGTTTTTTACATAATTAATGATTGTTATTTACTTTTTTAGTTATGCCAATTGTTCATTAACGAAATATATGGATCGTCACAAAATTAAACCAGATAGTAAAGCATTCAATTTGGTGAGTAATCAAACTATTATATAGTTTTGAATATATAATATCTTTACTAAAATTTGCTATTAATTTCAGTTGCAAAAATTACTTATGATGGATCCAAATAAAAGGATTACATCCGAACATTCCATGCAAGATCCTTATTTTATAGAAGAGCCAGTGCCTTCACCAGAGTATGTTTGAAATTGTAGATAGGTTACCGTAATTTTAATAAAAAATTCTTACATTTTATAATTTTTATAGTATATTTGCGGGATGTCCCATTCCCTACCCAAAAAGAGAATTCTTAACAGATGATGATACTGAGGATAAGACTGAAAATAAAACTAGACAAAATCAGCAGCAAACAGTAAGATTTAATGCTATATGAAAATATATTTATGAAAAACAATGTTTTAGGTTAAAAAAATGTTATTTTGAACGATTAATCAATTTTTTTTTAATTTGTTTTCAAAATAGACTTTTTTTGTTTATATCCATTGAGTTTCATAAAAATATGTGAGCAAGTGAACCACTTGCTCATGAGATGTTACCATTTTGTAGAGTTTTCCATTGTTTAATTCTATTTTTTTGATATTCATTTTAGATTAATAAAAATTTTCAGCAACAAAATCAGCAGCAGCAAGGTAATGGTGAACATAGTCATGGGCAAAATCCCAAAAGAGTGAGACTGAATGGCCCCCATGGGGCTCCCGAATTTCATCAACACCAAAGTCATGCTATGTCCCACCAACAGCCACCTGGCATGGTATACTCGACTGCTCAGCCGACGCAACAATCGAATTTCCATCAGCGTTTTTGATAGGTCTCTCTAATTAATTAAAAAAAAAAAAAAAAAAAACGAACTTTATAATTATTTTAACTAATTAACTCGTTGACGGGTGCAGTGACGTGTGCCTCAATCTCTGTGTACATTAAATTAACATGCGTCATTCATCATATTACAAATTTATTTATAGAAGAATTTGCAGCATTATTTCTTTATTCATTCAAGGATTACCCACTATTTACTCTTTTGTTTTTATTCCATAGCTCTATCTGACAGTTTTCATATTTTTATTTTAAATTTTACAAAATTACTACATTTTTCATTATTTAAATGCAAATAAAGTTTTATAATGATTTTATTTTTAATTCATGCTATCTAAAATCACATTCACACTTTTCTCGAAATTTCTTGCTCAACGAACTTTTCAGCGACTATCAAAATTACGTTGTTTATCTAGAGGTTATTATGCGAATCTAAATAATGGGTACTTTGAATTAGTGAAAAAAGCGATAAATAAAAGTAAACTATTGCCGTCTGAAGTAAACTTGAAGAATAGAAGAGTAGAAACAGTGCCCAATAGAAAGAAACAACTTGGTGTTTTCAGTGTTCTCTGGGAAATCATATTAGTTACGATACGGATTATTGTGATAACAACAGTAGCATTTGGATTATTATCATTTTACGGTATTACCCGATTCTTGGGCCTGAAGACATTTCCAGTCATCTATTTAAAAGGTGCGTAATAAACATTTTTACAATTATTGTAAAATAAAATTTTATCAAAATACATTCGACGTTTTCTTCATAACTAGTCAATATTGATATTATATTATCTGTTATAATTCAAAGAATTTTGTTGAGTATCTATCACAATATTAATTATTCACTAAAGTTTTATTCTATTATCATACTTTTAATTAAAAAAGAAAAAAAAAATTATAAAAATTTATTTACTCAATACTCATTTAAGCACACCGTTTAATCCCGCAGCAATAGAATTCTTGGGACCGACGTTCATCAAGCTCGGACAATGGATGTCGACGCGTCGCGACCTATATCCGGAGGAGGTGTGTTCATGCCTGTCTCGTCTGCAGCGCACGACCTCATCGCACTCCTGGCGCTACACACGTCACATCCTCGAGACGGCCTATGGCCTGAACTGGCGTCAAGTGTTCGTCGAGTTCGAGCAGGTGCCCGTAGGATCGGGTTGCTGCGCTCAAGTGCACCGTGCTATTTTCGACACCGGGGCTCGCGCCAATCGACGTCTCGGCAGTCGTCCTTCGGCCCTCGTCGAGAGTATGATACCCGACTCTTCTATTCTCTCTCACTCTTTTACGTGTTTTATTATACGTAGTAGCGATTGTATACGATGAAACGAGAAAGTTTTGCCGTGCACATATGCGAGTGAATATTTTTTTATAGTTATGATGTGTAAACGTCGATGTGGTTTCGAAGCAGTGTATCGATCTCGAGATCGAATTGTTAGTGTGATGATTAAGATGATCAATATTCAATGTGAATTAGCCGTAACTTTGATCCGAACACTTTAGAATTTTGCCGTGATAACGCGCTTTTTGATAGGCTTTTTGATGTACCAGATTTTTAGCATAGTTTTAGATGATGGGTATTATTTGATATGATAATCTTTCCGCTGGTTTTTCGATAGCTAACGGCGCGTCGTACATTATCATATGAAATTAATATTTATTTCTTTTATTTTGTGATTACTTTAGTTAGAACTTTATAAATTTACTTTTAAATAAAATATATTTCATTAGTAACTAAAAAGATGATAACAGAATTGGAAATTGAGAATGTGGTATTATGTGTTCCTAAATGCTCAATTTTAGAATTTTAACAATCGTATTATTCAGTATAAGATTTAATAATTTGTACATTTTCAGAACGAAATAATGCGTTACTGCCTAATTGTTAAATTATACATAATTTTTATCCATTTGTTAGTTGCCGAAATGTTTTATTTGGGACATCTAGCCGATTTTCTGGGTAAGAAATACTATCCCAATGAAAAAATTACGTCTTTCACGCTGTATTCAATAAAACGTGTAAATCATTTCTCTAGGCGTACTATTAAAACTGAACGTTGAAGAGAAATGTTCGTTGTTGTTTTCGAATGATAGATTCAAGCCAGTTGCCGTAAAAATTTTGCATCCGTGTGTTAAAGAACGATTACAGTATGTAAGAAAGATTGTCTTAAATGTTAAAAATTTACTTAATAGTTCTAATGATAATATACGCTCTTGTATAGACGAGATCTTTCTATTCTACGATTCTTTTCGAAGTGTATTATACGCCTTGTGCCAAGTCTCGAATGGCTCAGCATCACTGACTGTATAAATGAGTTTTCTCAGATCATGGAAAAGCAAGTTAGTAAATATTATCTGACGAATAAAATATTTTCATGAGAAACTTTAAGTTTTCTTTATTTAATTCCTCTCATCTGTGCAATTCTTATATGTAGAAAATTATATTATAGACTTATTTTATATTTCTATGTAATAATTTGACTTTTAAAGGTTGATTTAGAATTGGAAGCGCAAAATCTCGTACAATTCTCACAAAATTTTTCCACAAAATCCGAAGTAACATTTCCGGAACCAATCAGTGATTTATGTTGCAATCAGATTTTAGTAGAAACGTTTCACGAAGGCCGACCTATTAATGACTATGTATACGAGAACAATCACCCCTTACGTCACAAACTTGCACAAATCGGATTGTATACAGTTTTTAAAATGGTTAGTTATTTGCTTTCGATCTTTTTCTAAAATTTAAAAAATCCTCCTCGAACAGATCTTTGAGGACAATTTTGTGCACTGCGATCTCCACCCCGGTAACATCCTGGTACAGCAGAGCTCGGCGCACGACTCACCGCGCATCGTGATTCTCGACTGCGGTCTCGTGACCGAGCTCAGCGACGAGTGCCGCAGGAATTTTCGCGAGGTCTTCCGATCCGTTGCCGCCGGTGATGTACAGTATTTATATAGGAAATTCTTCGTAATAAATACGCCTCCGCGAGATTACGATCCAATCATTCGCGCGGCGGATTTTTTTGTTTTTCATTTAAAGGGTAGGAGGGCGGCGAATCTCATGATGGACCACAGCGTGCACAAGTCGCCTGATCCCGTGGGCTTTGAGGAGACGATGGACAAGATCGTCAAAAGGCATCTGAGGAGAGGCGTGAAGCTAAAAAATGTGATAAGATAATAATACTGCTTTTTCTTTAATTATATTGGTCTAGACTCTGTGTATACTAGTAAATTGCATACATATATTAGCAGCGTTTTTAAATAGTACACGTATGTAGTTTCAGATTAATTCATTTTATTTTTCTCTATTAGCTTAGTTCGTCGCGCGCTTAGAGTTTGGAAGAGAGCAGTTTCAGAATTCTAATGTTTCTTAAATATTAGTAAAATTCTTTCCAGATGACATGACAGAATTGATTTTACCAGTTTACGAAATATTTAAACGATATAAAATAAGCATGCGTTTATATATTACTTACGCGTGACGGATCGTTTCCTCAAGCGAAACTAATCCATAAATCCAATTATATTATGTATATTTGCATAATGATTTATTAATTTAAAATAAACATCACATTGACAGGTATACCATTCAAATATTATACATATATTCAAATATATTATTGCTGATATACGTTATCTTGTTTGACGAATTTTCAGACGTATTATATTTTTGTATTTAATATTTTATTGCTTGTCTACACGTGAATTCTATTACAAATTATTACAAAAAAAAGTATAACGTATTCGACAGTATTCGTAATAGTATAATAATAACTAACCGGAATAAATAATTACTTGCCTATAATATAATAATTGTATGTTCTACAAAATTAAAATCTCATTAATTCCCGCATCATTTTTTTAATTTTATTTTCCAACATTTCACCTCCCAATTATTTACACACTGCATCCACTCGACTGATCGCATAAAGGCGCATCAACCACTCGACATCCCAAGTATAATACTTTACACACAAACACACAGCAACACACGTACGACATCATCGCATTTTCCAAAGTATGTCAATGAAATATGCCAGAGCAATTACAAAAATCGGCCGATCTCTCAATCCAACAAACACACTTCCTATACAATTACACATACACATCACGCGCGCTCGATCGATATCTGCCGATCCATCGTAGGTACACCTGCTCATTACCAAACGCTCATTGCCGCAGATAAACGTGGGCCACGTGATGTCCGAGCTGTTCGGTGCGATGGTGCGCTACCAGGTGAAGCAGGACGGTGCCTTCAGCAGCGTCGTCCTCAGCATCGCAGTGATCGAGGGCCTGGGCCGCAGCCTCGACCCCGGTATCGATCTCATACGCGAGCTCGCGCCCTTCGTCGCCGCTGGCAAAGTGTGAGAATGTATTTTCGCGAAAGAGAAGTGTTTTTGTTATTTGTGCCGCACGCGGTACGATGGGTTTCTTGAGCTTTGAGAGGGCATAACGGGATCGTTTCGGAGCTGTTTGTTATTGCGCCTGCACGGGTATTTTCGAGGTTTCCTGTTGATCATTGCTTTGGCGATTTAGAATGCGATGGGATTTGTGGAATTTTTATAATAGTTTTTAACACTGCGTTGTGTTTTTTTAATGCAACGAAAATATACAAACTTTATATTAATATACCGTAAAGGCAAATTTGTTCAGTGTATTTATTTCGAATTATGCGAGCTTATAACTTACGAAATGCACATATGAGATCATTTTGTTAACACGTACGCAAGCTTATGCCACCCGGTGAAATGGGCAGACGTATACGTGACAACTATCACGCCTAGAGTGCAGCGCTCAAGTTTTGAGCCACGGATAATTATATACTTTTGAGCGCGCGTGCGTGTATTGAACTATAGATGGATAGCGGGTCATCAATCTTTCAAATAGCCATAATTTCTCTGATTAAATAAATAATGCGGGAATGTATCTAATGTTGCTCCAACTGAAATATATATATATATAATTTTGCATTTTATTTTAATTGTTAGTTTTATTTTTCATTGGGTACGAACGTTATAGTGTCATTCAAATTAGGCAGGGCTGTATCGAAATCTCACATACTATTAAAAAGATTTTTTTTTCTTCATTTAGCAGCATGAAAATTCAAAAAATCCTTTACCTGCCATCTATCATTTCAAAAGGAAGGACGCACGGTAATCGGCAAAAATCGGCGAACCAAACGGTCACCCGCTCGAGTCGCCGACACTTGCTGTGCTGTATAACGACTTTTTCTCCCACACTCTATCATACTCGCATGGCCGTTCGAGTCAGCATGAGCGTTAGCCGATACATCCCTAATTTGAATATCGTAAGCGCGTTCTCGTGTAACGTAAGTATACATAATCTCGGATGTCACGCGTCGCGAGGGCAGAAGAATCTCGCGCGCAGGAGAAAGGAAGAAAGAGGCTCGGACTAGAGAAGAAGTTGTTGTTGGAGAAGGTCTCGTCTCGCGAGAAAAGACGCGCAGAGAGAAAGAGCGTAAGCACAGCGCACGTGCTGGAATTTTAAAAGAAACGTATATCCGCGTGACCATAAGTGAGAGAGAGAGAGAGCGCGTGGATATCTCTTCCTGGTGCGCCATCGTCGTCGTGGATGTCGCGTCGGGTGGTTGACCGCGGCGACGAGAGAGAAAGACACACACGAGTTGTGCACCGTTTTTGGTATCTGCCGCTCGTTTTTTCCCCTCGCGTACTACACTTACGTACACCAAGCGGCACGTGACTTTGCGAGTATAATGATCTTTCGCACAGAGGCGGTAGTTTGTGTGTATGTACGGATAACGTAAGAGAAAGGTTTTTTTTTTTGGTGCGAGTGAGAAAGCAAAAACATGACGATGATGATGACGGGAATGTAGGTCGACGAGAATTGCGTGAAGGGTAAGGGCATCGGTTAGTGAACTTGGTGTAGAGTCGAGATAAGCCCCCCGGGGTTCGATGCACGCGAGCGATGATGCCTTATTTATATATATGTGCACATGCCGATCTATTTTAATCGGACTAGTGAAGTAACAGTGGGACTATAGAGGTCTCGGATAACGATATGTATACTCGGAAGACGGAGGGGAAAAATAATGTGGGGAATTGGCTGTGATGCGTGCATTGTGAAGTTGAAGTTTACTTCGATCGAAATTAGGTCAATAATTTTAATTCAAGAGTATGTATTTAATGAATTTCGTAAAAAGAAATATAGGTTGGCCGAATATTAAATTGAATGTAATATGTCGTATTCGGTAAAATTTATGTAAATTCACAAGAAGAGTGTACACCCTCCGGGAAACGAATTTCTGGTATTAAAAAATAAAATCCCATCAAATGGGCCCTTTTTTGAGATATGGACAATGTAATTTCAAATATGCTCTATTTTGTTAAAAAATGATGTTTTTTCTATTGACTGTCACTGTGAAAGTATTTATCATACGAACACTAGAAAAAAGATAATAAAAGTAGAAAGGAAAAGTCTAATCTATTAAATCGTTTAATGACAAGGAAAATTTTGAACCATTTTCTTACGCTATCTTTGATTGCTTGTAATTTCTTGAAAAATCGATATTTTTAACGAAACATAGCTTTAATTTTAGCTTTTCCTTTTACTTTTATTGTCTTATTGATTCATTTTCGTATCATAAATACATTCAAAGTCACAGTTTTTAACAAAATAAAGCATATTTGAGATTAAATTCCCCATACCTGAAGAAAAAGGTACTGGAAATCAACTTAGAAAGCCTTGATAAAATAGGGTTCCTGGAGGGTGTGTACTCTCTTTATCAGTACATTTTTCTAAACCATTTTAGATTCGATTTTTTAAAGTCATTAACTTTTTGAAAATGTCAAGATAAATTAGTATGGCATGTGTTTTTGAGACACGTACTTAACAACATATAGAATGGTAATATTTTAATGGAATAATAGAGAAAAATTGCTCTTTACGTAGCATTATCGTTCATACATGTAGAAAAGATAGAAAGCCCGTGAACGCGTTACCGCCGTTTAGATAGTCACTAACGTGCAATACCACTACAATTATTTGTGTAAGTATAAAGACAAGTTTGAATGAATCAGTCTAATAAATCAATTTAGACAATAAATAGATACGGGTCCCATAGTTTTTCACAAGATGTTTTTTTAATCATAATTGATTGTCCGTCCCGTATCTAAATCATTAATACCATTCAAGGTACTATTACTGATGGGATAAAAATTAACAACAACTATCCTACGTAATGTATACGTATCATTTATTTTTCACAGATAACTTTTATAACGTAATGGCCTTTTGGATATTGTCGTACGATTTCGTATGACGTCTATAGAGCTAAAAATACGAAATTTATCATTATGTATTATACTCTTCATTTTCAGGACAATATAGTACGGTAAACATTTACTTCTCGTTAATCAAACACGGGAAATTCCTTACTTTCTAACAAATACCTATATAACAATGAACTCAACTGTCCTATTATACAAATGAGTCATCGGGTATTTTTCATCCTACTTTTCACCGCGTATTTTTCCCTTTCTCCCAGTGGCTCATAATCGCTCAAAAAATGTTTTTGCTTTCTTATCAATTGTTTTGACCAATTTCTCATTTCGCCAGTACACATCAAAAGTCAAAACAACACCGCGCGCAATTATCACGCCAAGCCCAAACAGCAATTTCCTGTAACCGAACTCGCATCAAAAGCCAAACCCGTAACCCAATCTTAAAATACCAAACTCGATACGAGCAAAAACGTCGGGGAAAAAAACGAGAAGCACGGCGCTGAAACTACACAGCGGCCAATCGCGACCCCCGAAGGGCTCTCGAGAGTTTTATCTCTCTTACATATACTCTTTCTCCGCATCTCATGAGATTATTGCAGCGCAGAACCGTTACCGACGACGGCGAAACTGTAACAGTAACACGCGACGGATGTGCGCGAGGAAAAAGTGCCCGCAACGTGAACGCTTCTTTTGCTTTCTCTCGCGCGAGTGGAAATGTTGGATCAGGTATATAGCATCTCATCGCCGCGCCGTGCGGGCGCGGAAAAACGTAGAGCAGTCTCGCTTGGCTGAATCCAAAGCTCGATCGGCCGCCAAGGATGTGTATCTCGCGGGAGCTTTTTTGCAGGGAGAGGGACATCCGCAAACGACGATGGGCCGGTTGTCAGTGAGGAATTCGAACGCTGAAGTTATTGTATGCAGTGAGAAGGTGCAAGATATATTGATGGCAATTTTTTCTTTTTTTTTTTATTGATTGCTATATTAGAAATATTTTTCGCGCTAAAAATGTTTTTGAAACGTTTGTATAAGATATATAAAGTGGAAAGTCATTATTTGTCGAAGAATTTTCGGCGCCGCTTATGCAATCTGACGCCAATTGATCTACGGCGGTTTTGCTATCTGCTTATTCGCGAGAAGCACAGACAACTGTGTCAACGAAAATGTCGGTCACGCTACAAACAAGACGACGATTCCTCGCGTCTACGTATGTGTCTGAATAACTTTGTCTATTACATACTCTGTTACTCATGTGTTTTTGACGTCTCTTTTCCATCGTCCAACCGCAAACAAACGAATTATATACGATCGTCCAATTGCGGCGTGGTGGTCAATCAATCGTTGCACATTATTACATACGAAGAAATGCTGCAGGCTCGTTGCATCCATATAGGAAATGCTCGTAGAGAAGAACACTTTCCTCGTGCAATGCGATGATGATTTATCATCGTGTGAACCTCGCTCGGTCGATCGTTACAGGCCTCCTCTATACACACGCTTCAAAAATGATCCATCCGATCGAAGATAGGGTTCGGACCTTTATCCCCCAGTGTGTATAGATATAGATAAGCTAGGCGCGCAACGGTCTTCGTGCGTTGGGACTTCTTATATCATCTATCCTCTCCTCTCTCTCGCCGCGCGGCAATAAACGAAAGCCGCGCATAACTCTCTCGGCCGGGTATGCCTATAACACCCCTTCTCATTACGCGGCCGGCCGCGTGGATATATAGCGCTGACGTAACAGCGGGTGAATTTAATCTTTCATTTTTTTTTCTCTTTTAGCTTCTAGTCCTAGACCGCGATAGGAAACTCGTTTTCTACGATAGTCCCTCTCCTCTCGCGCATCTCTCTCTTTCTCGGTTCCTGTTGCGCGCGTTTATACGCCCCTTTTACCGGCCAGCTCGTTTTGTTCCATCCTCTCTCCTCACTCTCTGTCGGGTTAATCTCGGACGGTTAGACTTGGCTGGCCGATTATAACTGGTTTTCACCAATCTCGTGTAGTACGTTTGAGAGAGTCGTGGATGCGCGTGCTCGTGTGTGAGCCACTGGTACTATTTCTCGTCTGTCTTTCTCTTTTTTCGGGATTTCTTTCTTTTTTTTTCGCCCCCCCCCATTCGCGCGTATATATACGGAGGATATAGAGAGCCTGGGAAGAGGCGCGCGCGCACGAGGTGTAGTATCTCGTTACGGGCGCTCGCACGCAGGATTAGAAAAAAAGATTTATCGGACCGCTTTATTGGATGCGCGCAGGGGACAACGAGTTGGTAATATATATATATAGCTATCTGCGAGGGCGACTTCTTAAAATACTTCACGCGCACCGGTTATATTTATGCTTAATTTTATTCACACTCGGATGATTTTTCGCCGCTTGAAGAATTTTGCCTCGGATGGGTTAGACGTTTTTTTTTTTTTTGTCTTTTTCGTTAAAGTCTGCACCCGGTAGAAAGTGGCGATAAAGTGCAAACTTTTATGGATTCGACCCCTTATATAG